>JAREIK010003591.1:56319-131613 GCA_029783825.1 Sapria himalayana | reverse complement strand
TAAAGATAAACATATAGACATATAGATAGATAGACATTTAGACTATAGATATAGAAAAAATTGACATATTTATAGATAGACAAATAGACAGATAGACATATATAGAAATAGAATAGATAAAAGAAGATAGATAGATAGATAGATATACAGATATATAGATAGTAGATAGTAGAAACATAGATAGATAGGTAGATAGGTAGATAGGCATATAGGTAGATAGACAGATGGATAGATAGATATACATATAGTTAGTAGTTAGAAAGAAAGAAAAATAGATCAGCAGATAGACATATAAACATATAGATAGATAGATATAAGATAAACATATAGACATATAAATAGACATACAAATATGTATATATAGATATATAGACAGATGATAGATAGAATACATATAGATGGAAGATAGGAAGATTGGTAGATAGATAGATAGAAACATAGATAGGTGGATAGAAAGATAGATCAAAGGATAGATAGATAGACTAACAAATAGTTAGAAAGATAGATAGTTAGACAGATACATAGATAGATAGATATATAGACATATAGACAGATAGATAGATATACAAATAGATAGTTAGAATGAAAGATAGACAGACAAATAGATAGATAGATAGATAGATAGATAAACAGATAGATAGTTAGGAATATAGATAGATAGGCATAATGGTAGATAGACACATAGAAAGATGACAGATAGATAGAAAGATAGATATATAGTAATAGAAATAAACAGATAAATAGATAGATAGATATATTAATTGATTGATTGTTAGATTGATAGATTGACAAGAAGAATGATAATATATCGAGAGATAGACAAATAGAATGATACACAGGTAGAAAGATATACATATAAAAGATAGACAAAAAGACAGATAGATTGATAGAAGATAGGCAGATAGAAAGATTGGCAAATAGATAGATTAGTAGATGACAGATAGACAGATATACACATAGACAGATTGACTGATAGATAGATTGACACATAGACTTGATAGACATATAGACTTGATAGATAGATTGAAAAATAGACAGATAGATAGATAAATAGATTGTCAAATAGATAGATATATAGACAGATTGATAGATAGAAAATAGACCGATAAACATATAGATTGATAGACAAATAATCAAATAGACTTTTAGACAAATAGACATATAGACAGTCGAAGTTATATAGATAGTTTGAAATATAGACAAATAGATTATTAGATATATAGATAAATAGATTGATAAATAGATAGATAGATTGATTGATTGATAGAATGACAGATAAACAGATGGCCAAATATTCAAATAGTAATATAGAAAGATAGACAAATTGACATATAGACTTATAGATAGATAGGAAAATACCCAGATAGACATATAGATGGAAAGATAGATAGATAGACATATAGACATATAGATAAATAGATGGATAGATAGATAGATAGATAAATATGTATATCAATCTATATATCCATTTATCTATCTATATGTCTGTCTGTTTGTCTGTCTATCTGTCTATCTATCTTTATATATATCTATTAGACTATGTGTTTATCTGTATATCTTTTATCTATCTATCTACCTATCTATATGAATATCTATCTAACTATTTTTCTATCTATTTATCTATCTATCAGTCTATTAGTTTATCTGTATATTTGTCTATCTGTTTATTAGTCTAACTATCTATTTGACTATCTATTTTATTTGTCTATCTATAGTGTATCCATCTGTCTGTCTATCTATCTCTCTACCTACTTATCTATCTGTCTATCTATCTATCTGTCTATATTTTTATCTATATATCTATCTACCTATCATTGTATCTATCTATTAATATATCATTCTATCTATCTATCTATCTATCTATCTATCTATACATCTATCGCTTTATATATCTTTATGTCTATCTATCAATCTATAAATCTATCTATCTATGTATCTATCTATCTGTCTATTAGTATATTTGTTTATCTAACTATTTATTTCTCTAACTATTTGTATATCTGTCTATCTATCTATCTATCTATCTCTCTATCTATTTATATGTCTATCTTTCTATCTATCTATATGGATATCTACCTATCTTTCTACCTGTCTATCAATTTATTTGTCTATTTATCTATTTGTCTATATATATATATATATATTAGTTTACATGTCTATATGTCTATATGTCTAACTATCAATTTGTCAATATATTAATTTTTCTATCTATCTATGTATCTATCTATCTATTTATCTGATTATCTGTCTATCAATTTATCTGTCTATCTAGATATATAACTATCTATCTATATGTTTTTCAATCTATTAGTCTATCTGTTTATCTATTAATCTATTTATCTTTCTATTAGTCAAAATTTTGTCTTTTTGTCAATCTATCAAAAAGTAGATTAATAATAATTTATTTTTCTATCTGTCTATCTATGTATCTGTCTATCTATGTATCTATCTATCTATGTATCTATCTATCTATTTGTCTATTTGTCTATCTGTTATCTCTCTATCTTTCTATCTGTATATCTAACTATCTGTCTACTTATTGATCTATCTATCTGTCTATCTGCATACTGTCTATCTGCCTATCTTTCTATCAATTTTATAATCTAATTGCCTATTTGTCTATGTTTCTATCTATCTATTACCTATCTATCAATCTATCTAATTATCTATAAGGAATATCTATCTATCTATCTATTGGTTTATCTCATTATTAATCTACTTTTCTATATGTTTATCTATCTAACTATCTTTATATATGTATATTTTTGTATATGTCTATCTATCTATCTATTTAAATCTCTATCTGTCAATTTATCTATCTGACTATCTTTCTATCTATCTATTTGTGTGTATGTCTATCTGTCTATCTCTCTAAATGTTTATATGTCTGTGTCTATCCTCTATCTGCCTATCTATCTATGTATCTATCTATATGTATGTTTATTTGTCTATCTTTGTATTTGTATATCTAAATGTATGTCTAACTATTTGTTTAATTATATGTCTTTCTATCTGTCTGTCTATTTATCTTTTTGTTTGTCTATCTATCTACTTGTCTTTCTATCTATCTATCATTCTTTCTTTATATTTATCTATCTATCGATATATATATATATATATATATATATATATATATATATATATATATATATATATATATATATATCTGTCCGTCTATCTGTTTGTCTATCTATCTATCTATCTATCTAGCAGTCTAATTATCTATGTCTCTATCTATCTAATTTTCTATCCGTCAATGTATCTATCTATATGTCTATCTGTCTAACTGTCTATCATTCTATTTGTCTATCTATCTATATATCTATCTATCTACCTTTATATCTATCTATCAATCTATCACTCTATCTATCTATATGCCTGTCTATCTATCTATTTGTCTATATATCTATCAATCTTTTGTTTCTTTCTATCTATCTATCTTTCTATTTCACAATTTGTATATCGGTTATATGTCTACTATCATTCTGTCTATCTATCTATCTATATAACTATCTATCTATCTATCAGCTATCAATCGATCTGCCTATCTATCTATCTTTCTTTCTTTCTATCTGACTATCTATTCATCTGTCTATATGTCTTCTATCTATTTGTCTATCTATATATCTGTCTACCTGTATATATATCTATCTAATTATATATCTATATGTGAATATTGTATATTCCTATATGTCTATCTATTTATTAGTGTATCCATCTATATGTCTATCTATAAATCTATCTTTCTATTTATCTGTCTATATATGTCTTTCTATCAATCTCACTATCTGTTTATATATCTATCTGTCTATGTCTATATGTCTATCTGCCTATCTATCTATCTATGTGTTTATCTTTCTATCTGTCTATTTATCTATCTATCTAACTATCTATCTATCTATCTATATGTTTTTCTATCTATCTATCTATTTGTCTATCTGTCTATCTACCAATTTGTATATCTATCTATCATTCTATCTATTATCTATCTATCTTTCTATTTGTCTAGATGTCTATTTGTCTATCTATTTATCTATCTTCTGTCTATCTATCTATCTTTCTATATGTCGATTTGGATATCTACCGATCTGTCTAATTATCTATCAGTCTATCTATATATCTGTCTATTTGTTTATCAGACTATATGTATATCTATATATTTCTCTATATGTCTATCTATTAATCTGGTTATCTACTTATCTGCATAGGTGTCAACAGGGCCGGCCAGCCCGGCCTGGCACGACAATATCTTATGCCCGGGACCGTGCTGTGCCCGGGTAAGGCACAACCCGTGTCGTGCCATGCCGAGGCCAACCGGGCCTTGTGTCGTGCTTGACATGCATGGCTCGGTGGTCCGTGGCATGGCTCGTAGGCACGGTCGGATTCACCGTTCACACCCAGCCCTAGCGTCCCTCACCCACTAACCCATGGGTCGGGTCCAATCAGGCCCGACCGTGGTCCCCCATGACTCGACTAGATTCTAACCCCCCCCCCCTTCCCCCTCAACGGGCAAAAAAAAATTTAAAATGTTACCATTGGATCTCGCCTCCAATGGCTAGGGGGCAGAATCCAACGACCCTCATGATTCTGCCCGCTAAAAAATTAAAAAAAAACAAAAAAATGACTTTTTTTTAAATTATTTTTTAAATCTATAAAATCCTCCCTCCCCCCTCTCTATAACGTTTATGTTTTTCAAAAACATTTATTCTCTCAAATCTCAGATTTTCTCTCTCTCAAAACTCTTGCTCCTCTCTCTCGGGACTCGGGAATTCGGGATTTCGTAATTTGGCTTGGCTTTTCGGGAATCACAACTTGGGTTTTGAATTTTGAGCTAGACTATGGTGCACCGTGCACGTGATCAACCTAACTACTTTACTAGATAATTTATTTTAAGTTTTTTTACTTTTTCTCTCTCTCTAGTCCAAAAATAGTTAAATCTAAAATATATCATCTAGTTTCTAAATAAGCGTCCTGTTTAACAAAAGTCCTAAAAAATAACAAATACTAATAAAACATACTTAAATTTAGAAAATAAAAATCTTACACAGATGTCTGAGGCTACTAAAACTTTGGTTTCTCCAGTCATCTCAACCTAAACTTCTAAAAAACAAAAAACTAGGAGGACTTCTATAGTTTGGACTCATTTTAATATAATAAAATAAAAAAAATATTAGGGGTGAGGAAGAAGAAATCACATAGTGCAAATATTGTATGAGAATTTTAACATGTAAGAGTTAGTTTGGGACTGGGCACCTTAATAGCATTCTGAATTATACACCAAAAAACATAGTCCATTAGATCCTAGGAAAACCCAACTTGGCACTATATTTTTTGAGACTGAATCGAGTTCATTCTCAAAGTTTATTTCCTTCTTATAGTCCAGCAAGTTGGGCTAGGACGGCATTGCCAGACTTATCATTTTGATGGGTCTTCTGATCAGATTTTCGGAAGATCCAAGGGTAGTGCGCATAATGCAGACATATTTTTAGCATGCTTATCATAGGATTCCTAGGTCCACATCTAGGAATGATATACTAAAATTGTTTAAGTTAGAAAAACAAAAAATAATTAATGAATTTATGACATATAGTGGAGTGGTATCCGTGACGTCCGATATCTGGACAAGTCACAATTAATCATCTTATGCATGTCTCACCAGCCACTATGTAGATTCTAACTAGACTATGAATAAAAAAATTTTAAGATTCTCTGAGATTCTCCATCCTCATGATGGCCCGACCATTTTTGAGTGTATGATGAAAATCTTTAGGGAATATAAAATTCAAAATAAAATTTTTAGTATCACATTCGATAACGCATCTAATAATGGAGTAGTGATTAACATGTTTGTTAGGAATATTAGAGACGCACTATTAGGAGAGATTTGTGATGTCAGATCCATGTGTCACATGATTAACCTAATTGTTCAAGTGGGTATGAAGGTGTGTTCCTTCTCGTTGGATAATATACGTAATGTACTAAAATATATTCATACTCCTCGCAGACAACAAGAGTTTGCTAGTCTCTGTTTGTCTGCGAATCCTAAGAAGTAGAAATTCTAATCGGATGTGAGACATCATTGGAATTACACAAACCTGATGTTAGAATCATGTGTTGGATATGAACATGTGATATTCGACTACGTCAATAGTAAGAGTGATGAATTATTATTGATGACACTGATTGGGCTTCAAAAATTTCATTTATGAAATTCCTGAAGATTTTTTATGATACAACGAACATGTGTTCATAGGTTTATATGCAACATTAGTAGCATGTTTAAAAAGTATCGAGCTGACCCGACACTTAGCCATATGGTTGTAGAGATGGAAATCAAGTACTTGAATTACTGGTCCACCATTCCATCTCTTTATTGGCTCGCTGCATGCATAGACCCTAGGGTTAAGGTGGAAGGGGTAGAAAACACCCTGACTTACATTTCATCGTGCATGAACCTGGAAGAACCACCTAAAGGGTTCATTCACGAGAAGTTGACTGAACTGTTCACATACTACGATATTAGGTATGGTGGTGGTAGTAGTGAGACTATGATTACGAAAATGGATACCTTGTTCGGAGATAACTATTTTTTCATTCAGCTAGCGAGGGGGAAACATTGAGGTGGACCATCACATAGGAGTGAGCATTCTCGGTACTTAGATACCGATTACTGCTCAATCCTATCATATTCTGATACTAAGAATCTTGATATATTATAGAGGTGGAAATCATATGAGTCCACCTTTTTCATACTATCTAGGATGACATGAGATCTACTGACTCCTCCGGTGTCGAGCATAGCATCGGAGTCTACTTTTTTCTGTTGTAGTGAGCATAATTTCAGATAGGAGATCGAGATTACATCCAGATATTGTTGAGGCCTTGGCTTGTTTTAAGGATTGAGAGGATTCAAGGTTTAGCATCCATGATCATGCTGGAGCTAGGACTGGGACATGAACTACTGTCACATCCACTACGAATGCAAAGTAGTTGATTGCTGATGATGATGATCCATATGATACTAATCTTGATATTGCGGCTGATGATACTCATGATATGCCGATTGATGATTGATGATGATCCATTGTTTTTTGATTTCGATGTTTTGTTTTTTATTGATTGTACGCTTTATTTATACGTTACATTGAAACTTTAATTTGTTTGGTTCGGACCTTCTGTATCTATTGGCTGATTGGTCATTTTTCATTTGGTTTGCTTTTGTTTTTTTTACTTTTTAATTTTTTTTAACAAAATTTTTTTGTTTTATTTATTTTTTTTGTTTTATTTTTTCATTTAAAAATTTATAACTATATAATTTATTTCTAATAAATTATAAACTAATTTTATTTTAAATTATAAAAAAAATTTAAACTTTGTTATTTAATAAAAATTTTAACAATTTTCACTTTATAAATTTATTATATTATACATTATCTATAAATCTATATATAATTTAATATATTTATAATTAAACAAAAATATAAAACTATAAAATTTAAAAAAAAAAATTTAACCTGGCGTGTACGGCCTGGTTTGTCCCGCACGGTCGGGTTTGACCCGGCCGGGCCTATCCCGGCATGAAACCATAGCCGTGCTCTAAAAAAATGGGCCGGACCTACCCGGCACGGCCCGTTTGACACCTCTACTTATATGTTTATCTGTTTATTAGTTTAACTATCAATCTGCCTTGTCTCAATCTATGTTTCTATTTACCAGTCTATATTTATTTCTGTCAATCTATCTATCAGTCTATATGTCTATCTAGCTATCTATGTATCTCTTTATCTATCTATCTAACTCTTTATCTATCTGTCTATCTATGTATATGTTTATCTATATATCTATCTATCTATGTGTATGTCTATTTTATTATCTGTCTATTTCTTTATGTATAAGTAAATCTATCTATCTTTTATCTATCTATCTATCTGACTATCTATCAAACTATATTCTATGTATCAATTTATCTATTTATCTCACTATCTGTCTATCTATCTACATGTATATATATATATATATTTCTAACTATCTAATTATCTATGTCTATCTATTTAACTATATATCTATCTATTTATTAATCTATTTATCTGGCTATCTATATATCTGTTTATAGGTCTATAAATCTATCTATCTATCTACCTATCTTATTGTCTATCTATATATCTATCTATCTGTCTATTTGTCTATCTATATATCAATCTGTTTATTAGTTTATCTCGTTATGTATCTACTTGTCTATCTATCTATCTATCAATGTGATTATCATTCTATTTGTCTATTTGTGTATATGTCTATCTCTCTATCTATCTATCTATCTATATAATGGAATATCTATTTATATGTCTATCTATCTATATGTCTATTTTTCTATCTATCTATTTACATGTCTTTATGTCTATATATCAATCAATCATTCTAACTATCTCATTATATATCTATTTGTCTATATATCTATCTATTTGTCTATCTTTCTATCTATTTGTATATTTATTTATCTATCTACCATCTATAAGGTCTATTTGTCTATCTATCTATCAATTTTTTGGTTTATCTCTTTATCTACCTACAATTCTATGTGCCAATCTATCTATCTTACTATATTTATATCTAAATATTTATGTATATGTTTATATGTCGATCTCTCAAAATGTCTATCTATCTATGTATATATTTTACTATATTTCTATCTGTCTATATGTGTATTTGTCTATCTGTCTATTTGTGTATAAGTCTATCTGTCTATCTCTCTAAATATCTACATGTATATGTCTATCATATATCTTTTTATCTATCTATCTATCTATGCATCTATCTATTTATCTATCTATCTGTATATCTATCTATATATTTATATATCTGTCTGTCTAACTATTTGTCTAATTGTCTTTCTATCTTTCTATATTACTATCTCTCTATTTATCAATCCATCTATCTATCTATTTATCTATATATATATATATATATATATATCAATTTATATATCTATCTAACTATCTGTCTAGCTATCTATCTTACAGTCTATCAGTGTATGTCTCATTCTATATATTTGTCTATCAATCAATCAATCTATCTGTCTATATGTCTATTTGTCTATCAGTCTAATTGTCAATCTATTTATATATATATATATATATCTGTCTGTCTATCTATTTATCTTTCTATCTATCTATTTATCTATCTGTCTATCTATCTATTTATCTATTTGTCTATCTGTCTGTCTATCTATCTATGTATATGACTATCTAAATATATGTCTATCTGTCTATCTATATATCTATCAATCTATCTATTTATCTATCTGTATATCTATCTATCAATCTCTTAGTCTATCTGTCTATTGATATATCTGTCAATCTGTCTATCTGACTATCTATTTATCTATCTATCTATCTTCTATCTATATGTATATCTATCTGTCTACCTGTATATCTGTCTATCTATTTATTTGTCTATTTGTCTATCTGTCTATCTATCTATCTATATGTGTATCTGTCTATATCTATATATGTATATCTATCAATATGTCTATCTATCTATCTCTATAACTGTTTATCTATTTATATATATATGAATCTATCTATCTATCTGTCTATATGTCTATCTATCAATCATTCTATCTATATATCTGTATATATATCTATCTATCTATCTCTCTTTTTATTTGTATGTGTCTATTTGAATATCTGTCTATTTGTTTATCTAATTATCTATCTATATGGTTTATCTATCTATTTGTCTATCTATCTATCTATCTATCAATCTGTCTATCTATCTATTTATTTATAGGTTTATCTTTTTATCTATATAATATTCTATCTATCTATCGATATTTCTATATATCTATCTGTATATTTTTCTATATGTGTATCTATCGATATCTTTAAATGTCTATCTCTCGACATCTATCCTCTATCTATCTACATATCTACCTACCTACCTATCTATTTGTTTGTCTGTCTATCTATATATTTTTTTACTATGTGTCTCTCTGTCTGTGTGTGCGTGTGTCTTTTTGTCTATGTTTATCTATCTGACTATCTAGATGTCTGTTTGTCTTTGTGTCTCTTTGGCTGTGTGTCTATCTATCTATCACTCTATTTATCTATTTGTCTATTTGTTTCTATGTCCATTATTTTAACTATCTATCTATTTATATATCTATCTATCTATCTATGTAGATATCTATTAATCTATCAATTGATATAACTATCAATCTATCAACCTATATATTAATCAATTAATCTATCTATATATCTATCTATCTGCTTATCTATCTATCTGGTTATCTATCTAATATGTGGGTATCTATTTATCTCTCTATCTTCCTATCTAGCTATCTGGCTATCTATCTATCTATCCATTTATAAATATATCTATCTATATATCTTACTATTTGTTTATATATAAATGTATATATCTATCTATTTGCCTATTTGCCTCTTGGTCTATCTGACTATATGTCGATCTATCAATCTGAATAATATATATATATATATATATATATATATATATCTATATGTCTATCTATCTAACTATCTATGTATCTATCTATTTGTCTATATGTTTATCTATCTATATGTCTATCTATCGATCTTTCTATGTGTCGATCTATCTATTTGTATATTTATCTATCTTTCTATTTGTATATCTATATATCTATTTATCTATCTATCTATCTATTTGTCTATCTATCTATTTGGCTAACTAAATATCTATCTATCTATTTATCTTACTATTTGAATATCAGTGTATTTGTCTTCCATCTATCTGTTTATCTATCTATGTGTCTATTTCTCAATCTATCTATCTATTTATTTTTGTATATCTGTCTTCTGTCTAAATATCCATTTATCTATCTATTAATCTATCTATCTATCCATATATTCATCCATCCATCCATCTATCTATCTATCTCTCTATTTTTCTATCTATCTAATTGTCAATCTAACTATCTATCTATCTATCAGTCTATCTATATATTTGTCTATCTATCTATCTATCTATCTGTCTGTCTGTATGTCTATCTTTCTAATTATCTATTTATCTATCTATATGTCTATCTCTCTTTCTGTCTATCTGTCCATATATATATCTATCTAGGTATCTATTTATATATCTATCTATTTATCTATATATATGGTCTATTTGTCTATCTTTCTATCCTATCTTTTTAGAGGTTTATCTATTTATCTATCTACTTGTCTATCTATCCATCAAATTATCTAACTGAATTTCTATCTATTTGTGTTTATGTCTATCTATCTATCTATCTATGTATCTATTTATTTGTCAATCTGTCTATATGTCTAACTGTATATTTTCTTATTTGTCTATTAGTCTATATGTATATCTGCCTATGTCTATCTATCTATCTGTCTAACTTTATATTTGTCTATTTGTCAATATGTCAATCTATCTATATATATGTCTATTAATCTATACGGTCTATATATCCACCTCTCTATCTATCTATTTGTTTATTGATTTATTTCTTTATCTATCTACTTGTCTATTTGTCTATCTATCAATGTGACTATCTTTTTATCTTTCTATTTGTGTATATTTCTATCTATCTATCTATCTATCTATCTATCTGTCTGTCTGTCTATCTCTCTATCTGTCTATCTGTCAATTAATCAATATATCTATTAGTTTATCTACTATTTATCTAACTTCTATCTATCTGTATATCTGTCTATCTCTCTATCAATCTATTTGGTTTATCTATCTCTCACTATATATGTCTATTTTTCTATCTATTAATTGGTTTATCTCATTATCTATCTACTTGTTTGGATGTCTAATTGTATATTTTCATGTCTATCTATTTGTTTGTTTGTTTAACTATCTTTCTATATGTCTGCCTATCTATCTTTCTTCTTTCTGTATGTGTTTCTATATATTTCTTTGTTTGTCTAACTGTATGTTTGTCTATCTATCAAACTATCAATTATCTATCTTTAAATCTTTCTATCTATCAATATATCTATATATCTAACTATCTATCTGTCTATCTGTCTATCTGCCTATTTGTAAATCTATCTATCTCTCTATCTTTCTATATGTCTAACTATCTAGCTATCTACCTATCTATATGTCTATCTACCTATATGCTTATGTGTATATCTGTATATGTATCTATCTATCTATATTTTTATCTGTCTATCTGTCTATCTATCTATATTTTTATCTGTCTATCTATCTATCTATATATTTGTCTATTTATTTATTTGCATATTTGTCTATTTGTTTACCTATTTATCTTACTATCCGTCTATCTATTTATGTATTTATATTGTCTTTCTATATTACTATCTATCTGTCTATCTATATATTAGTTTATCTTTTATCTATCTATCGTTCTTTCTTTCCATCCATATATCGTTCTTTCTTTCCATCCATCCATCTATCTATATGTCTATTTATCTATCTATCTATCTATCTATCTATCTATCTACCTCTTTTAATGTTTCTCTCTGCCTCTATCCTCTATCTACCTATCTATCTATCTATTTGTCTTTTTTTGTCTGTCTATCTCTGTATCTATGTGTCTATGTGTTTATCTATTTTTGTATCTATGTGTCTGTGTGACTATGTGTGTGTTTCTATCAATGTGTATATCTGTCTATTTTCTGTGTCTCTCTATCTCTATGAATTTTTATCTTTTTGTCTATTTGGTTGTTTGTTCATCTATCTATTTATGAATCTATTTAGCTTGAAAGCTATCTATCTATATATCGATTGATCTATCTATCTATCTATATATCTATCTATGTATCTATCTACCTATCTGTCTATATGGCTAGTTTTCTTTCTATCTATCTTTGTATCTATTTATCTGTCTATCTACCTATTTGGCTATATTGCTATCTGGATATCTATCTATATGTCTATCTATCTATTTAACTACCTATCTATCTATCTTTATATCTATCTATCTTTTTATCTATCTATCTATCTATTTGACTATCTATATATCTATCAAATTTATCTTTTGTAAAGCTATCTATCTATCTATCTATGTAATTTTCTATCTGTCTATTTATCTATCTGTCTATCTATTTATCTGTCTATGTGTCTATCTATCTATCTATATATCTATTTATCTAACTGTCTATTTATCTAGCTGTCTATTTATCTATCTATCTATCTGTCTGTCTGTCTATCTATCTATCTGTCTATCTATCTATCTGTCTATATATCTATCTGATAATCTGTCTATCTATTTTTTTTTCTATCTATCTTTTCTTTATCTATCTAAATGTCTATATGACTATCTATCTATCTACTTGTCTATTTGACTATCTTTCTATTTGTCTGTTTGTGTATATGCCTATCTGTCTAACTATCTTTTTGTCTATCTACATATTTATGTATCTGTCTAACTATCTAACTATCTATCTACCTATCTGTTATTTTTCTATCTATCTATCTATCTATCTTTTTTTAAAAGGTTGTTTTATTAATATTATCACCCTCTCTTTTGGCGGAGGAATACCGTTTTTACAAACTACTTCTACCCTTATCCCTTTTACACCCACTTTCAACCTAATCTAAAAATAAAAATTTTGAGTTAATGTAATCTATCTTTTGCCTATTAGGCTTGCTTGATCTCCTTTTGTATCTTTTAAAATCATGTATTCTGCCAAGGCCCTATGTTTAAGTCCTTCTCTTTCCATGCTTTAGTCTTTATAATTGCACCCATCCTATGCTTTATTTCTGAGTAAGGAAATGCTCTTCTTGTGCCTTATGCGCCGTGAGGCTTTCTTTCGTTGCATTCTTCAAGGACTCATCCATCTCCATTCTTCCAATAGCTGCAACCGACTCTAGACCGACTCACATGACTTCTTACAGACTCAACTTACATATCTATGTACAGACTCAAGACCAATCCCTTACATCATATGCAGCCACCAACTGTATCTTGGTAAACTCAAAACAGACTCAGGACAGATACAAAATAACAGGCTCGGGACAGATACAAAAATAGACACAGCCTTTATCGAAACAAATCCAACACAGCCAGCTATTTCCAGCCGTTTCCATGCCTCTCTAATCTTGTCCAGCCTATCTCTTTTCACATAACCTGAGCTGAAATCAACAGCCTTATAGCAACATAAACAATAAATTTAAAAGTCTTACATGACCCCTCTAGACCAGGGTCATATTCCATACATTCTGTCAGTCAGTATTTAATACTTCTTACTCTTTTTAATTCTTTCATTTCAAGCTTTAACCTGAAAATTAAACAAGAAAACACAACCAAACCATATATAGATTTACAAGCTCTTTCCTTTTTCGATTTCCCTCAGGACTAGGAAACCGTATTGCTCTTCTCTTATCTCCCTGTTAACTGCAAAATAGTACATTAGAAAACAATTTCAGCCCTTTACAGGGCATAAATAAGTACTTTTTTCCCTTCCTTCTTTTTTTTTTTAAATTAACTCATAATTTTTGGATTCTAATATACGAAAATGTAGTTTTATCTAATTTTATCATGCCTATGTATTTATCTGGTATATCCTCCCCTCTAAATTCTTGGGTTCCTTTTTTCATTCCTTCCTCAGCTAATCTGTCTGCAATCGCATTAGCTTCCCTATAAATATGTTTTATTTCTCCCTTTATTTCTTTTAGAATATTTTTAATATTTTCAATGTCTTCTTCAAATTTCCATAAATATATTTTACCCTACACTAGATCCGCTAATATTTTTGAATCCACTTGCGCTTGAATCCTTAGATAATTATTTTCTTTACAAATTTGCAAGCCCTTTTTTAGAGCTATAATTTCTGCATGCAAAGCAGAAGATGCTATAGCTCTTGATGTGAACGCTGTTAGTATGTTTCCCTCTGCGTTTCTTATTAATCCTCCTCCACCAGCTTCTCCCATTTCTCACTTAAAGCTACCATTGGTATTTAGTGTTAGAGTGCCTTGCACAGGTTTATTCCCATTGACAATTTTAATAATTGGCATTTTTCTTACTACTGTTGCAAGATGCCATTCCTTCATTCTTTCTTCATTTATTTCCCTATTTTTCACTTTTATTGGGCTGCAAGCAGTGATGAATGCAGTTTTTGATTTCTTCTAGAATATCATTATGTTCCATTTTTACATTATCAAATCTACTTCTATTTCTAGCCTTCCATATGCACCAAAGTGCTATATGCGGAAAATAGCTTCTCATCCATTTTAAAATATTATTATTTGTTTGCTTTTTTGACCAGTTTTCTAATCTATTTTTTAATGTAGTTGTGCTTCCTTCAATTTCTAATTTATTCCATACTTTTGCTGCTATTTTACCCTTAGAGAATAGGTGATCCGAGCTTTCTATATCTTGATGGCAGCATTCACATCTGGATGCTAGTTCTATTCCTTTCTTCTGAATGTTCACATCTACAGAAACAATATTTGACATAATTTTCAACCAAAAAACATTTATTTTTTAATGCAAATCCTTTTTCCAAGATACGTCCAATTGTAAGGGTCTTCTGCTTCGTACTAGCTCTTTAGCACTTTTTAATGTGAAATTTCTGTTTGGGTTTAATGTCCATTTCAACCCACTTTTCATTAATATTATGTGTTTTTCTACAATGTTCTGCTGTTCACACATCAATTTCCAGCTTTTAGACGCTTTTTCATATTTTTAAATGCATTATTTCCTAACCCATATTTAGCTTTCACGAATGCAGCCCAGATATTTTCATCTTTTTTAACTCCCCACCAATTCTTGCATGCCCACGCTTTGGCTATATCTTTTAGGCTGACAAAGCCTAAACCCTCCTCCTCTTTTGGGTAGCATAAATCTCTCCATCTTTTCCAGTGCAGCTTATTTTTCCCTTCCCTTTTTCCCCATAGAAAATTAGCCATTTCTCTTTCTAATTTATTAATTATTATATTTGGAGGTTGTGTCGTCATTAAGATATGCATCAAAGAACTATGCAGCACATGAGTGATTAAAGTGATTCTTCCTGCCATACTTAATAGGTCTTCTTTCCAGCCGGCGATTTTTTGCCTAATCTTATCCAATAAAATGCAAAGTATTCCTCCTTTGCTCTTCCTTCATAAATTGGGCAACCCAGATGTATTAATGCTCCTTTACATCACACAAAACCTGTAACCATTTTAATCTTATGAGCAATGTTTTCTGGTGTTTTAGCTGCTATCACAAATTGTCATTTGTTCTTATTCAGCTTTTGTCCTGTTTCCTCTTCTAGTGTTTGTATAAGCTCCATCAGATTCTCCATTGATCTGCTACTGGCATTTGTAAATACGATCACATCGTCTGCATATGCCAAGCAGCATATTAATGGCGTGTCTTTGGGCTGTTTATATGCTAAAATGCTGCCATTTCTGACCTTCTCCTCTAAGCTTACTATGAAGAGTTCTAAATAAATATTGAACAAAGAGGGAGACATCGGGTCCCCCTGCCTGAGACCTCTGGTTGGTTTAAATTCTTCACCTGCTTGGCCGTTTATAAGGATTTTTACCCAGGCACTAGATATACATCTATGTATAATATCTATCCAAAATTCCAAAACCCCCATTCTTCTCATTATATAACATAGTGTATTCCATCCCACTCTATCAAATTTTTTAGCTAAATCCAGTTTCATGATTACATTGTGACCTCTCACCTTAGCCCCAATATCTCTTATCATTTCCGATGTTAAATTGATGTTTTCCATCATCAGCCTATTTTTGACAAACCCTACTTGTTTAGGGTCAATTATATTAGGTAAAATCTTACTCAATCTTTTCTGTAGTAATTCAGCTAAAACTTTATATATGGTATTACATAAGTTGATTGGTCTGTAATCTTCTCCATTTTGTGGGTTTGTCTTTTTAGGAATCAAAACTATATATGAACTGGACCATGTTTTTGGGATTTCCACACCCACGAATATCCAGTTAATAGCTGCTAATACTTCTTTTTTGATTATATTCCACCTTCATTGGAAGAATTCATTGTTCCAACCGTCTGGACCTGCTGCGCTATCTTTATTTGCATTAAATATTGCATCCTTCACTTCTTCTTCCGTAGGGAATTCTGCTAAAATTTCATTGTCTTCTTGCGTAACCGTTTTTTTAATTTTCTCCATTAGTGTGAAGTTTCTATTAATATATGGCCCACTTAGATGTCTTTTGAATAATCCTTCTAATTCAATTTTAATATCTTCTTCCTTTTCTACCCACTCTCCGTTAGCTCTTTTAATTCCTTTTATTCCTAGTCTTTGTGATTTGATTTTTGCCATAGTATGGAAAAATTTCGTGTTTTTATCTCTATCTTTTAACCATTTAACTTTCACTCTTTGCTTCTAGTAAATTTCTTCCATATGCATTCTTAGTTTTAATTCGGCTTTTGCTCTATTAACTTCTGTCCTGGTTATCTCATCTTGTTTATCTTCATGTTTACTTTCTGCTACTACGACTTTCTGCTCTGCCTCTTGAATTTTTATAGTCACATTACAAAACACCTCCTTGTTCCATTTGTTAAGAGCCAAACGTAGTGCTCTCAATTTTTGTCCCAATATTTGCATAGGATTACCCAGTGTCGGTTTTTCCCATGCATTTTTAACTATAACCTCAAAATCCTTGTGCAAGCCCCACATATTTTGGTATATGAAGGCCTTTTGACCTCCCTTTTTCTTTTGAAGACTTATCAAGAGTGGGCTGTGATCTGAGCAGGTTGTACCTAAATGCTGGACTTTAACTTCCCCCATAACATCTAGCCATTTTGCATTGACTAATACTCGATCAAGCCTTGAGCAGATCACTTTCCTATTCTTCTAGTTATTACACCAAGTGTAGTCTGAACCTAGGTATTCTACTTCCATTAAATTTGCATTTGCAATAGCCTCATTAAATTGAGACATTGCTACCGGGTCTGGTGTCCTGCCTCCCTTCTTCTCCGATGTATTTCTAATTGTATTAAAGTCCCCTCCTATAATCCATGGGGACTTCCTAATTGCTAATTTATTCATCTCTTGCCAGAGCATTTTTGTTTTTTCTTTCATGTTACTTGCGTAAACCACTGAAATAAGAATAGTCTCTGACTGCTTATCATTTTAAAGTTTATTATTTGATCATTTTCTGATATAATTCCAATATCTGCGGGGTTATTCCACATAATCCATAATTTGCTGTTGTGATTCAAGTAGGCCTTTTGCATGCCTATCCTCATTCTATATTTCTCTATTTGATCTTTAGTTACTTTAAGTTTGTATATTTTAATTAAATTTCTAATCCTATTTATCAAAGGAGCATTTGCTACTCCTCTTATATTCCAATATAGGCTATTCATTTTAAGTGTATTTGGCTTGTGCTCTAGTAATCCATTTTGATTCATATTTCATGTTAGCATATTTTTTCTTATTTCTTATGGTTTTGCTTGTACTCGGTGGGGCTTGCTCTACCTTATTTATCTTTTTTATCTTTTCTAAACTAATGTTTAATTCCATGATCTCTGCTAAGGCTTTTTCTCTATCTTTTGGTTCATGTCTAAGTTTCTATTTTTTAAGCCACAGATCATCCCTCGATGCATTAAAATCCAGCTAGTTTTCTTCAACGGTGTTGCTGGACAATGGCCAGCTTTTTACCTCCATTTCCTCTTCTAAAAGTAAGTCATCCTCAGCCCAATCGTATTGCTCTATTCTTTCTAATAATTGATTTTTCCTCCTTTTAAGCTTAGGTCTTTTCCTCCCTGTTCTTTCTACCCCTTCCACCTCTCTTGGTATTTTCTCTAGCCATCCTCTAATTTCCTTCATTCTATTCCTCCCCTCTACCCCCCTTCCCCTCTTCCTAGCCCATTTCTCTTCTCTCCTTCCATTTCATCATTTTCTCTCTCCTCCATCGGTTCTTTCCCATTTTCGCATTCTTCCTCTATGGCCTCCTGTTCTGACTTCTTTCATTCCTCTATCTATCTATCTCTCTATTTTTCTATATGTCTAACTCTTTATCTATATATCTATTTATTGGTTTAACACTTTATCTATCTACTTGTCTATCTGACTATGTTTCAATGTGACTAACTTTGTATCTGTAAATTTGTGTATATTTCTATCAATTTATCTATCTATTTGTCTATCTGTCTGTCTATCTATCAATCTATCAATCTATCTAATTTTCTATCTATCTATATATCTATTTTTCTAATCTGTCTACCTATCTATCTGATTATTTATCTATATGTCTATATGTGTATTTATATATCTATCTATCTATCTATTTGTTTGACCATCAATCAATCAATCAATTTGTCTAGCTATATATCAGTCAATCTATCATATATATATATATATATATATGGTCTACGTGTCTATCTCTCTATCCTTTTTTGTCTATTTATTTATCTGTTTATCTTTTATCTATCAACTTGTCTATCTATCTAATTATCTATTTATCTATTTATCTATTTGTGTGTGTGTGTGTGTGTGTGTGTGTGCATATATATATATTTATCTGTCTATCTTTCTAAATGTCTATCTTTATATATAACTCTCTTTCTATCTGTCTATTTATGCATATGTCTATATATCTCTTTCTAAATGGCTATCTATCTGTATCTATCTATTATCTACCTACCTACCTATCTATCTATCTATCTATATATCTATCTATATATCTATTTATATGTCTATTTGTAAATCTACCTGTCTGTCTATTTGACTATTTTTATTTCTATCGTTAGGTCGGTCTATCTGTCTAACTATCTTATATCAGTATGTGTCTATCTGTCTCTCTATTTGTTTATCTGTATGCTTGTCTATCTTTCTATCTATTTATCTATCTTTATATCTATCTATCTATCTATATATATACATATCTATCTGTCTATTTATCTATTTATCTGTCTGTCTATCTGTCTATTTGTCTATCATTCTATCTATGTGTTAACATGTCTATTGGTTTATCCATCCATCTTTCTAACCTTGTATTTATCTAACTATCTCTCTATTTATTTATCTATCTATCTGCATATCTACATTCTATCTATCTGACTATTTTTCTATACGTCTATTTTTCCATCTATCTATTTATCTATCTCTCTATCTCTATATCTACCTATATTCCAATCAATCTATTTATTTATCTCTCTATTTATATATCTATTTATTGGTTTAACTTTCTATCTATATACTTGTCTACCTGTCTATTTGTCTATCTGTCTAATATCTATATGTCTATCTTTCTATCTATATATTTGACTATATGTCTATCTGTCTAACTATCTATCTATTTGTCTATATGTCTATCTATCTATTTGTCTATTTCTCTATTTGTCTATCTATCTGTTTAACTTTATATATGTCTTTTGGTCTATATGTCTATCTTGATATCTACCTATCTGTCTATCTATCTTTCTATCAAGCTGTCAATCAATCTATCTGTCTATTAGTCTTTATGTCTTTATTTCTTTCTGCCAATCTTTCAATCTGTCTATCTCTCTATCTGTCTTTCTGACAATCTGTCTTTCTAAAAATCTATCTCTTTATTTTTGTCTATCTGTCTTCTATCATTTTGTCTATTTGTCTATCTATCTATCTATCTGTCTATATTTCAGTTTATTATCTATTTGACTATCTGTCTATCTATCTATCAATCAATTTTTTCTATATGTCTATATCTCTTTCTCACTATCCATTTATCAGTTTATCTTTTTATTTATCTACATGTCTATCTCTCTATCTAATTATTAAACTATCTTTCTATCTATTTATCTATTAGTATATCTGTCAATCAATCAATCTATCTATTTATTTGTCTATTTGTCTATCTGTCTATCTATCTATCTGTCTATCTATCTATCTATCTTCCTATCTATCTGTCTATCTATCTATTTGTCTATCTGTTTATTTGTCTATCTGTCTATTTGTCTATCTGTGTATCTATCTACCTATCTACCTATCTATCTATCATCTATCTATCTATCTGTCTGTCTATCTATCTTTCTATCTATCTTTTGTCTATCTATCTATCTATCTTTTGTATATCTATCTATCTATCTCTCTTTCTGTATATCTGTCTATCAGTCTACCTTTCTATCTGTCTATATATCTATCTGATTATCTATCTATCAATATTTTATAAATATATTTCTGTCTATCTGTGTATCTATTTATCTATCTGTATGTTGTCAATTATTCTATCTATCTATCTATCTATCTGCCTATCTGTGTATCGATTTATCTATCTATATGTTATTAAAAATTTCTGTCTATTGGTCTATTTATCTATTTTTCTATCTCTCTATCTAACTATTTGACTATATATCTATCTGTCTATCTGACTATCTGTCTTTCTATCAATCAATCAATCTATCTATCTGTCTATCTATAAATCTATCTAAGTATCTATTGGTCTATCTATTTATCTCTCTATATATTTATCTATCTTTTGTCTACCTGTCTATCGGTCTATCTATCTTCTGTATATTTATCAAATTATCTTTCTATCTATCTATTTATCTATGTATCCATCTATCTATTTATCTGTCTATTTGTCTATCAGTCTATCTGTCTATCTTTATATCAATCTATTTAACTATCTATCTATCTATCTATCTGTCTGTCTATGTATTTATCTATCTATATGTCCATATGTCTATCTTTCTATATGGTCTAAATATATCTCTGTCTATCTATCTTATTATCTAACTTTCTATATGATCTAAATATATATCTGTCTATCTGTCCATCTATCTATTTATCTGACTATCTGTCTATCTGCCTATCTGTCTATATGTCTATCTCTCTATCTATCTGTATGTCTCTCTTTCTATCTATCTTTCTTTCTTTCTATCAGTCTATTTGTTTATCTGTCTATTTGTCTATATGTCTATTTGTCAATCTGTCTTTCTATATGTATATCTGTCTATCTTTCTATTTTTCTATCTATATGTCTATATATATATATATATATATATATATATATATCTCTCTCTCTCTCTCTCTGTCTATATGTCTTTCTGTCTATCAATCTATTTGTCTAACTATCAATCTATCTATTTTTCTATAAGTTAATCTCTCTATATGTCTATCTATCTATCTATCTGTTTGTCAATCTATCTATCTTTCTATCAATATATCTACCTATCTATATATCTATATATCTCTCTATTTATCTATCTTTCTATCTGTATATCTATCTATCTATCTTTCTGTCTATCTATATATCTATCTTTCTTTCTAACAATTTGTATATATATCTATCTGTCTTCTATCTATTTATCTATCTATCTATTTATTTGTCTATTTGTCTATCTGTCTATATATTAATCTGTCTATCTATCTATCTATGTATCTTTCTATCTATCAGTCTATTAGTCTATTAGTCTATTAGTCTATCTGACTATCTATTTATCTGTATATCTATCTTCTATCTCTCGGTCTATCTGTTTGTCTATTTATTTATCTATATGTCTATCTATTTATATGTCTATCTATCTATCTATCTACTTATCTTTGTTTATATCTATTAGTTTATCTATCTATTTGTCTATCTATCTATCTATCTGTCTATCAGTCTATATGTCTATATGTCATTCTATCAATCTATCAATCTATCAATCTATCAATCTTTCAATCTATCAATCTATCAATATATCAATCTATCAATCTTTCAATCTATCAATCTATCTGTCTATGTATCCATATGTTTATCTGTCTATCTATCTATCTATCTATCTGACTATCTATATATCTATCTATATCTATATAACTGCCCCAATCCTTTGCTTCCTTGAAAAGTCACTACCTTTTTATGTTTGGTGCTATTACATAGCACAAATTAAAATCAAAACTAGATTTAAAACATGCTAAGGAGTTGGAAAAAAGGCTAGATATTACCATTCTGACACCCAAATATTTTTACAAGGAGAGCATGTAATCACATCGGACGTCATTGCATCTGCATTAAATCTCATCGAATATTCTTTAGATCTTTTATGGCTAATCCTCTTTGAAACATGCAATTTGTGAGGATAAAAGCACAGGGCAATGAAGAACAAGAAACACTATGTGTCCAACAAGAGTACAAATACAGAAAAATGTTGTTTGTAAGATACCTTATGGGGGGCAATTTCCTGTGAGAAATGGATACAAATTCCTTTGCTAGATTTGGGTATTCCTTTAATACAGAACTCAGCAGAGAGTAAATCAAAGTAGCCTAATCTTCTGAACTATTAGCCCCTAACTGCATAGAATGATTGTAGTTATAGTTATAGGGATGATGAAGACTTATATAGCATAACAATGATTTATACCTTAAGTTGATCATGGTGATTTAAAGTATTATATAGCATGAAAATGAAGAATACCTGTAATTAGAAGATGAGGGTTAGGACCAACAAACAGGCAAAAAACTCTAAAGGAGTTTGGATATAGATGAATCAGTACTTGCATGAGCTTACTTTTATATTAACAGTTACCCTACCATTATCAGTGACATGGACGCACAAGTCTATTATTATGCTTCTAACTAGTTCCTGATATGAAACAATGATTAGCCATGTCGATGAACATAAAAACACAACCAAAACCATGAAGCCATGAATCCTAGAAAATGACAACTAATTTCCAATAAAATTCATAATATTCACCAAATGTCATAAAGATTTAAGCATTTAACAAGCATAATTGCCACATTATTCGAAATGGGTATTGACTTGAAACACTTGAGATGATTCGCTTCGCAAAGATAAGAAAAATTGTTTAAGTGCTTAAATGCCTTGCCCTAGCATTTTTATATTTCAAGAAAACTCAAATAAAAAAATGGATGTGAATATATAGAAAAAAAAAGAGACAAAAATTAAAAAGTAAAATAAAATTATAAAATTTTTTTAATTTATATTAAAAAAAAATAAATACATTTTTATTTAACCATAAATGATAGTATTTCATAAATAAAAAAATTTATGATTAATAGTTAATGAATTTTTAAAGGTGATTTTTTGTAATATTATTTATTAATTAATGAAATCAATTTCAAAAATAAAAAAATTTATTAATGGCTATAAAAATGAAGAAAAAAAATATTACTAATAACCATGAAAACTAATAATTCGTAATCAAATTTTCATATTATTTCATTAATTAAAAAACATATTATTTAATATACCATAAATAAATTATATAAATGTATACCTATCCAAAATTTTTGACATTTCAAATTATAAAAAAGTATTTCATATATATATATATATATATATATTATGGTCATAAATTTTTAAGAATTCATATTATTTTTTATGAATATAATATAAAATAATTTTAAAAGAATAAAATTTCATTTTATTTGATATAATTTATAATTTATAAAATACCAAATATTATATAAAGTGAGAAGATAATTATAAAAAGTTATATTTATTATTTTAATAAAAATGGAATATTAAAAGCTAATAGTAAAAATCTTACTTAATAGTTTAATTCTTATAAATATCAGTAGGGGCAAAAAAAAAACTTGAATTAAAATCAACTTAGAGGCAAAAAATAAAACTTGAATTCAAATCAACTTAGGGGCAAAAAATAAAACTTGAATTCAAATCAACTTAGGGGCAAATTTAATTTTTTTTAGCACAATAAAATATCATTAGTAATATTTTAAATAACTTTTTTTAAACCCTAAAAAAATACTTTAAGTGTTAATTTAATAACCACATAGAGATATTTTTTTATAAATCATCAAATTTTTTTTGATGTAATTAAAACATCTATGTATTTATGTTTTAATATCAATTTATTTTCTTTTAAATTTTATGATAAATTTAAATTTTTTAAAAATTAAAAAATTTCAAATCTTATTATAATTTTTTTTGTAAAAGTTTTCTATAATCATAAAAATATTTATTTTAAATTTAAATAATATAAATATTTACTTGTTTATTCGTTAATTCAAATATTTTTGTAAATATTTTTTATTTAATCATACAATTAATTATTTTAGTTTTTTATGAGTAAAAATTTTTATGTATGTTCATTTATTTATTAAAATAGCTTTAAAATGATTATAATTATATAATTAATTATTTAATGTTTTTTTATATAAATAATTAAATTACATAATTAAAATTTTAGAAAGATTTTTTGTATACTTTTTTTAAATTTTTATAATCATTAAAACTATTATTTTAGTATTTATTAATATAATTTTTTATTAGTATTTATATATTTTTAAATTATTTATTTATAATATCATATTTTTATAATTATATGAGGAGAATGTGTTGTTCAAGGATGACTCATCCATAGACCATGAAAAACCTTTAATATACAAAATTATATCAAATATTAAAAGAAATAATATATAAAAGTAAAAAAAAATAGTAAGGATTAGCGATAGAAATAATCACTAGCCCAAATAACAAGGGAAAATTACCTAGCTAAATGCATATATTTTGGAAAATTTTCTATTTAAGGACTAATCTTTTGCAATTAATAAATAATCATAAAAATATTTAGATAATTATTAAGCGATGGATTTTGTCCGGATCTAATTAGCTAGGAAGAATCCATCATTAAAGTCATTGCTAAAATTGCCACCATTCTTTGTACAAAAATCTATGATAATATAGGTAGAATCATTTTTAAATCAAAAATTTCAGACTCTAATCTATAACAAATCCATCACAAATTTGGAATTGAATGTAAAGCTAACATCTCTTGCTATTCCCTAGCTAATCCATCACAAATTTGCTAGGAATTATTTCCCAATCTAAATTTACATAGCTAAAAATTAACATATTAATGTGGAAGCTTCTATCGAATGCCATTCAGGTGGATTCGAATATTCAAAAGAAATGGGTTAAATTAGTTTCTAGGTGCCTTTAAAGACCCACTGGGGGGTTTTTACTTTTCTTACTAATAATTTTGCATTTTTAATTGTAAACCTCTCTTGTGGGTTCAGAATCCATCTCCATTCATTATTAATTAAGAGTGCATTACTTTCTACTAAATTTTTTTGTTTAGACATTTTTTTCCAGCTTTTAGATGCTTTTTTAGAATTCTTGAAAGCTTTGTTTCCTATTCCACATCTAGCTTTCATGTATCTCGCCCATAGACTATCATTCTTTATGAGACTCTACCAATTCTTACATGCCAAGGCTTTAGCCATATCATTTAGCTTGTTTAAACCTAGGCCCATAAACTATCAAATGCTTTAGACAAACCTAACTTCATAATCACATCATGGCCCCTAACTTTAGCAAATAGTTCCTTCATCAATTCTACGGTTAGATTGATATTCTCCATCATTAATCTATTTTTAACAAATCCTGCTTGTTCAACCAATATAATGGAGGGAATTACCCTATTTAACCTGTTATGGAAAACTTTTGCCAGAATTTGTTATACTAGTTACATAGACTTATAGGTCTATAATCCTCACTATTTGCGGGTTATCCTTCTTGGGAATCAAGACAATAAATGAGCTGGCCCATGCTTTTGTAATTTCTACTTCTGCAAAGACCCAGGCAATGGTGGCTGACAAGTCTTCTTTTATTATATAACAAGCTCATTGATAAAAGCCATTATTCCATCTATCAGGTCTAGCTGCACTGTCTTTATTTCCAATAAAGACTGCATCCTTTATCTCTTCTTCTCTAGGGCTCTCCTTCAAAGCTATTTTTTCATCATCTATTATTTTTTTTCCTATGAGTCGAATTTAGGTGTCATTCCTTTGGTGACTATAGCCAAAAGTTGACTTTTAAAGTAGTCTTCCAGCACTTTTTAAATCCCCCCCTCATCTTCTACACATTTACCAATATCATTTTTAATGCCTTTTATTTCTTGTTTTTGGGCTTTTATTTTTGCAACTATATTAAAAAACTTAGTATTTCTATCCCCTTCTTTTAGCCACTTTATTTTGGCCATTTGTTTCCAAAATACTTCTTCCATATGTAACATTAATTTATTTCTGCATTTTCTTTATTCAAATAAATTCTAGAGGGTTCATCCTCTCGTATTCTATTTCTAATAAGCTGACTTTTAGTTCAACATCTTGAATATTCTTATTTATATTCTCGAATCTCTTTTTATTCTATCGACTAAGTTCTAGTTTTAATCTAAGTAATTGTATAGCTAGAACCTGCATAGGATTCTCGGTTGTTGTAATTTGTCATGAGTCCCTTACTATTTTTTCAAAATCTTTATGCATTCCCCACATATTCTAATATTTAAAGGTTTTGTTGTTTCTCTCTCTAGTTTTAAATTTTAGGAGAAGAGGGCTATAATCTAAGCATGTTCTACTTAAGTGCTTCACACTCACCCCTCCACAGTAACTACCCATTTGGTGTTATACAGGATGCGATCCAGTCTAGACCAAATCCCTCCTCCATTTTTCCAGTTATTACACCATGTGAAATTAGGGCCCATATAATTAGCATCCATAAGATTTTTATTTTCTATAGCCTCATTAAATTGAGCTATGGCTAACGAGTCAGGAGGCCTTCCTCCTCTTTTCCCTTTAATATTCCTAATCACATTAAAATCCCCTCCTATGATCCATGGAGCTTTCCTTATGACTATCTCTTTCATCTCATCCCACAATTCTTTTCTTTTTTGTTCGAATTGTTGGCGTAACCACCGAAATAATTGGTTCTGAATTTTTCTCAAGTTTAAAGTTAATTATCTGGTCCACCTCTGAGATAATTTCAATATCAACTTTATTTTTCCATAACAGCTATATCTTGTCGTTATTATTGGAAAACGCCTTATCTAGACCTATTTTATTTTTATACTCTTCTAGTGAATCCTTACTAACCATGGGTTCAACTATTATTACTATTCTAATGTTATGAATTTTAATTAATTTTTTAATTATATTTATCGATGGAGAGTTTCCTACTCCTCTTATGTTCCAATATAAGCTATTATACATTATTAGGTCTAGCTTTAGCTCTAGTTATACATCTTGTTTTGTAGTACATGTTTAAGTATTTTTTCATGTTTCTTGAACTTTTATTTGCACTAGGTTGCAGTTGTTCAAAGCTACTTAATATATTCAGTTTGTTTATTTGCAAGCTCATCAATTTTATTTTTTCCAATGCATTGTCCCTATTGTTCGGGATCCACTCCAGCTCATTTTTTTGAGTAGCTTTGAGTCGTCTTATTCCAATGCAGAATCTAAAATCTGCATTTCCTTATGCATGCCTATGAAAGGCCAGCATTTGACCTCTATTTCTTTTTCCGATAAGAGATCATCTTATTCCCTGTTACAATTTACAATTTTTTTTTCTAACCCCCCTTCACTCTCTTCTCCCTCTATTTTCACACTGCCTTTTCCCGGAATTCCTTCTCCTTCACCTCCTCCCATCTCTTCCTTTCCCCTCATCTGGCCCACCTCGACCCTCTCTTTTGCTGCCACTACCCTTTCCCCATTCATCTTTTTCATCCAAACCTTTTCCCTCTCCCTCTTTTCTATTTTGCCTAAAACCCTTCCCCTTACGTTTGCAATACATTTCATTTCTATATGAACCAATTTTTATTGTTTAAGCAGTATTTGGGTATGTTTTCTGGAACTATATCTTGCCAGAAGCCACATGAGTGACCACTACTCACCCACACCCATTGATGAATAGAAACAGAAGCATCAATTTCAATACAGACCCTTTCCAAGCTCGGCCTAGACATATAGGTCGTACCTTCATCCATTAGCCAAGGCTTACCTACACACCGTGCAATAGAATATAAAGAATGCTTATAAAATAGTTGAAATGAGAGTTGAGGGAGAGAAAACTAAACCAGGGCTTGTGCGGATTCCTCCTTTGGTGTGAATTTAGGCATCCATTTGAATAATCTCATAGGAAACTTTGAGATGTTCCACTTCCCGCGTAACCATAAATGAGTAAGTCTTCTTCCTCATTAATTTGTAACATTACATGTTTTGCATCAAACCACGCGAGTCTAACCGAGTCCCAAAGCTTCAAAGCTTCAATAAATGCATAAATGTCCTTGAACTATGGGTTACCATGTGAAAAACTTGCTGATTAGAGTAAGTTTAAATGGATCAGTAAGTTTCTCCATGTCTTCCTTTGAGAAGTAGACTACCGACGCCTCATCCTTCACATCAAATTCCATACTTAATAGATCGGGTTCATTAATAACCGAAGCAAAGGATTTTTTTGTTATATAGTTTAGAGAGTTTTTCCATAGCTCAAGTTTGAAATCGTCAACAATGGAGTTCTCTCTCTACAAAAAATTTTCTCTCTCTAGAATTGAGAGAGAAGCTTTTCTCTTTTCTTCTCCTTATTCGCCTCGTCTTCTTTTTCTTTTTATTCTTTTAATTCTTCCAATTCTTCTTATTCTTCTTATTCTTTTATTTTTCTTATTTTTTTATTCTTCTTATTCTTTTTATTTTTTTATACTTCTTATTCTTCTTATTATTTTTATTCTTATTATTCTATTTATTCTTCTTTTTTTTTTGAAAATTTTGTTTATATTATTATACCCTCTCTTTTGGTGGAGGAATACCTTTTTTACTAACTAGATCTACCCTTTTCCCTTTTACACCATTTCTTGCAAAACAAAAAATTCATGCATGGAAATCTAATAAATTTACAATTAATCTTCTAGGATAGCCTATGCTTTGTTATGACTTTTATTGAGTTTTGATTGCCACTCTGGAAAATTTGTTACGCTTGGATCCAGTTGGATTTGCTATATTTTCTATCTTTCTTCCCATCCTTTTCAGCTCCTTTAGACTTCTCCATATCTTGTTTTTTTTGCCATGCTCCTTCCACATTGTAAGTTCCCACCGATAACCACCCTCTAGACCTTTTATGACACTTACTTGCAGACCACCCCCACAGCATGTGACACTTAACCTCATACTCGACCACTACCCCTTACCAAAACTCAACCTACAACCTCCAAAAACACTTGACCTATTCCTGCAAACAAGTAGTTGTTTATCTCAACCAATCCAGTACTACCTGCCGAGACTCAACCTACCACCACCAACTCTTGCAACCATGCTAACCATTTTTCTTAATCTATTCCCGGCTCTTGACCCAGACACTACGTGCAGGACACCTACAGCATGCTGCAACCATCTGTCGGGTGTATTTTTGCTCTCTAATCCTACAAAACTAAACAAAACACACAAACAGCAAATACAATATGCATTACACTCACTCGTGCCGATCTGCCTCATTGCTCCTACCTACCCGTCGTAACAGCCTTCCCATATAGACACTTACAAACTCTTAAACTATCCTGCAAAGGCTTAACCTTTGCATCCCTTGCTATCTTACAGATTTTTCAGCATAATTAAAATTGCTAGCCACCCGCTTGATATTTACTACAAAATTTTACAGACTCTATACAACTGACTTAATAAATGAGAAGAGCATCTTGCCACCATCTGGATTTTTAGATGTTTTCCTGCTCCATATTCCTGCAAAATGAAATCCCAAAACAACAGATACAATATACCTTTCACTCTTCTGTGCCAAGTATATATTTCTGCCTCCTTGCTCCAGCCAGCCAGCCATATCTTTATGCATATTACAGCCTTTGTCGACTCTTACAGATACTTCCAAACTTGTGGACTATCCTACTTAGGCATGAGTTTTGGAGCCTATACTAAAATACAGGTTTTTACATCAAATTTACAAACTCAACTTACTGATGCTCACTACATTCATTACAGAATTTTACAAACTCTATGTAATCAGCATAATACATAAGAAAAACAAATTGCTACCTTTTTCACTTTTAGGCTTTCCACCTTTTTTCCATGTTCTATGCAGTGATCCTCAGCTATTGCTCCACCTATAGAAGATTAACCTTTCTCCAACATATCTATTTTAATCTGCCCTATAACTACTCATTATCTCTCTGTCCCATACCCTCTATTAACAGGCACATACCCATAATGGGGTCCCATTGTATTACCCATATTTAATCCCTAAATCTTTCTTAATAAGCCAGCTAGCCATTTTATGTATTTTCCCCTCAAGAGTAGGAAGAAATGCAATTTTTTCCGGCCTCCACCTGTACTTAAATCTATAAGCTACAAAAAAAAAAGATTAGTGAACTTATTAAGCATACAACAATTTTAGCCCGCTTGTGCTAACTTCCTTACAATTATTTTATTTTTAATCTTTAAGTTTTGAACTCTAATGTATGAAAACTCATTTTTATTTAATCTTATTAATCCTTTATACCTGTCAGGAAAATTATTCTCATCAAATTTCTGATGGCCTTTTTTTCACGCATTCATCTGCTAATTTATCTGCAAATGCATTAGCCTCCCTAAATATATGAATTATTTCCCCTTTAAGTTCAATTACTAATTTTCTAATCTTATTGATATCCTCCTCCGACCTCCATAGCTCTATTTTCCCATGCACTAAGTCTACCAATAGACTTGAATCCACCTGGATTTGAATATTGCGAAATCCATTTTTTTTACAGATTTGTAGACCTTTATGTAAGGCCATTATTTCTGAGCATAGAACTGAAGAAGCTATTCCCCTCATTGTAAACACCCTCATTACCCCACCTTCCTCATTTCTTATTGCTCCTCCACCACCTACTACTCTCATATCTCTTTTAAAGGTCCCATCGATATTCAGGATTAGACAATCTTTCGAGGGTTTTTTCCAACTGACAATTTTAATAGCTGGTAATTTTATAATACTTATTGATAGGCCCCATATCCTCTTTCTATGCTCATCTATCCCCTTGTTTTTTGATTTTATCGGATTGCATGCCGAGATGAATGAGCTTTCTCTTTTAATTTCTTCTAGTATATTTACATAACTCATCGGTATATTTTCAAATCTATTTTTATTTCTAGCTTTCCATGAGCACCATACTACTATATGACGAATACAATTCCTAAATCAATTAAGTATTTTATTTTTTGTTTGCTTTTGACTCCAGCTTTCCAAACGGACTTTAAGATTTCTTGTGCCTTTTTCTATTTCTGCTTCTATTTCTAATTTATTCAATAGCTTTCTAGCTAACTTTTCTGTTGAGAACAAATGCTCAATGCTCTCTATCTCCATCCTACAGCATTCACATCTAGAGGCTAGCTTTACTCCCTACCTTTGTATATTCTCATCTACCGGGACTGCTTTTGCATGATGTTTTCACATAAATAGATTTATTTTTTGTGGGATCTCTTTTATCCATATTCTTTCAAATGCCACTTGAGATTGCCTTTTGATTCTTACCAGATTTTTCGCACTTTTTAATGTGAAAATTCCCTGCGCATCCAGATTCCATTTCCACCCTTTGCTGGTCAATATCACATGATTTTCTACAATATTTTGTTGTTTACTCATTAGCTTCTAGCTTTTTGATGCATTTTGTGGATTGACAGGTTTATCTCCTAAACCATATCAAGATTTAATGTATGCTTTTCAAAGGCTTCCATTTTCTTTTAGCCTCCACCAATTTTTACAGGCCCATGCTTTAGTTATCTCACTCAATGCTGAGAATTCCTAAACCAACCTTTTCTTCTGGATAACATAGCTCCTGCCATTTTTTTAAATGAGTTTTATTTTTTCCTTCTTTTTTCCCCAATAAGAAATTTGTCATATCTCTTTCTAATTTTCTAACTATATTTTTTGGCGGCTGGATCAACATTAATATATGTGTCAAGGAGCTTTGTAACACGTGCGTAACAAGCGTGATCCTTCCTGCCATGCTCAGTAAGCCCTCTTTCCAACTCATAATTTTTTGCCTCATCTTATCCACTAAAAATGATAGATATTCTTCCTTCACCATTCCTTCATAAATTGGACATCCTAGGTACATTAAAGATCGTCTCTTTTGCATGAATCCCATAATCCTTTTAACCCCCAGGGCAATATTTTCTGATGTTGCCCTGGCCGTGATGAATTGACATTTATTCTTATTCAGTGTTTGTCATGTTTCTTCCTCAAAGGTTTGTAGTAGTCTCATCATGTTCCGCATAGATCTTCTATTGGCATTTGTGAATATGATAACATCATCCACGTATGCTAGGCAACTCACAGTAGGGGTCCGCCTTGGTTGTTTGAATGCAACAATCCTATCCATTCTCATTTCCTCTTTTAAATTGACTATGAATAATTCTAAATATATATTAAATAGAGATGGAGAGAGAGGATCCCCTTTTCTGAGTCCTCTTGTGGGTCTGAAGTCACCACCTACTTGTCCATTTACTAGGATTTTAACCCATGCGCTTGAGATGCATCTCTGCATAAGATCTATCCAATATTCTAAAAAACTCATTTTCCTCATTAGGTAGCATAGTAAGTCCCATTCTACTCTATCAAATACTTTTGAAAAATCTAGTTTAATAATTATATTTCCTCCTCTCACTTTTGATCTTATTTCCCTCATCATTTCTGATGCTAAATTAATATTCTCTATCATCAGTCTGTTCTTTACGAAACCTACTTGTTTAGGTGATATAATTTTATGAAGAATATTACTAACCCTATTCTGTAATACCTTCGTTAATATATTGAACGATGTATTACATAATCTAATTGGCCTATAATCCTCTTCCCTCTATGGATTATCTTTTTTTGGTATCAATACAATAAAGAAACTAGCCCATGAATTTGGAATATCAGCACTGGCAAAAATCGATGCAATGGTCACGAGCAGCTCAGTTTTAATACTACTCCAACTTTGTCGGCATTAAAAACTCCCTCTTTAACCTCTTCTTCCCTCGGGGGATCACCCAATGATTTATTTTTCTTTTCAGTTACTCTTTTTTTCAATTTTCCCCATTAGCGTATTTCTTTTAGCCATGTATTGCCCACATAAGAGATTTTTGAAATATTTATGCAAATCATTTTTTTATCTCGTCCTCTTTTTCTATCCATTCCCCATTTTCAGATCTAAGCCCTTTTATTTTACTTTTTTGAATTTTAATTTTTTCCATTGCATTAAAAAACTTTGTATTTTTATCTCCATCTTTAAGCCACTTGACTTTTGCCCTCTGCTTCTAGAAAACTTCCTCCATGTGCATCCTAAGAGTCAATTCTGCTTTGGCTTTGCTAACTTTAATTATGGTTTCGTCGCTATGATTTTTTTCATATTCTAATTCTAGGGTAGTCACCACTTGTTCTACTTTCTGCATCTTTCTGGTATTATTACCAAAAACTTTCTTATTCCATTTATGTTTTCCGAGATTTGCTAAGTGTCAATACCCATCGTAGATTTCACAATTTTTGTGGCCAAATTTGCATCGGGTTTTCCGAGGCTGATTTTTCCCATGCTTCTCTTAGCACTTTATCATAATTCTTATGCAATCCCCACATGGTTTGAAAGTTAAATCCTTTATGTTTACCTTCATTTTTTTGAAAAGTCAACAAAAGTGGGCTATGATCTGAACAGATTCTATTTAAATGTTTAACCTTTATTACCCCCAGCTAGTCCAACCATTGGGAGTTAAAGAGGACTCTGTCTATCCTAGACCAGATTGCCTCTCTTCTCTTCTGGTTATTACACCATGTGTAATTGGACCCTAAAAAGTTGATTTCCAAAAGATTTGCTCTATCGATAGCCTCATTAAATTGAGCTACTACAACTGGATCCGGGGGTCTTCCTCCTCGTTTTTCATTAATATTTCTAACCACATTAAAGTCACCTCTGATAATCCATGGTGAGTTTTTTGCAGCTAGAATATCTATCTCCTTCCATAGCACTTTTCTTCCTTCTTTCGTATTTTTCGCATATACTTCTAAGAAGATCAATGCTGGTTATTTTTGAAAATTAAACTAATTATTTGTTCAGCTTCTGCCAAAATCTCTATGTCAATATTTTTTCTCCATATAATCCATAACTTGCTGTTTAGGTTCGAAAAAGCTTTATCTAATCCAATCTTTCCTTTTTATAATTTTTATTTGATTTCTATCTACCATAGGTTCGACTATGACCACTATTTTTAAGTTATGAATTTTAACAAGTTTTCTAATTCTATTTATTGTTAGGGTGTTTGCCTCCCTTCTTATATTACAATACAAGCTATTAAACATATCTATATGTGTCTTGCTTGTTCTATTGTAGTGCATTTATTTTCATACTTCATGTTTATATATTTTTTTCTGTTTCTTGGTGTCTTACTTGCGCTAGTGGGAACTAGTTCAAATCTTTTTAGCACGCTCATCTTTTCTAAGCTTCTTCCCATTTCCTTGATTTTTTCCCCTGATTTTTTCCTGTCCTGCGGTATCCCCTTATACCTATCCTATTTTTGGAATGTTAAATCATCATAGATTACACTATTATTCTAATTATCTTCTTCTTTTTTATTAATAATATAAGGCCAACTTTTTGTCTCCGATTCTTCCTCCAATAATAAATTATCTTTTTCCCAATTAAGCATGTTTATATTTTCCTCTAACTCTACCTCTCCTCAACTATCCCTCCTCTTCCTTCTAGTGCATGTCTCCCTTTTTTTCTCTCCCCTCTCTCTCAACCCTTTCAGCCCCCCTCTCCATTTCCTCAAGCCATTTCCTAATTTCTTCTTTTTTTTTCCTTCCTAAACCCCTCACCCTTCTCATCTCTACCTTCTGCTCTCTCTTTTCTGCCCTCCACCGTCTCTCTTCCTCTCACATATATTTTTAACCGAACTAAGCTCTCTCTCCTGTACCCCTCCTTCTTCCTTGCATTCTTTATCACCTGCCCATTCTATTTCTTGGACTTTCTTCTCCTCTACCCATTTCATTACTTTTTATTTTCCTACCTCTTCACCTACTCCCTCCCCTCTATCCCTTCTTACCCACATTACTCTACCCTTCCTAGACCCTTTTCTCATATTCCCTACAATACAATCCTTCTGTCCATGTCCGAGTTTTAGGTAGCTTAGGTAGTATTGTGGCATAGCTTCTTGAACAACTTTCTGCCAGAAGCCATTAGATAGGTCAGTGCCTATCTACACTCTAGTCGGCAAATGGCACTTAAGGTTAATTTCTACACATATTCTTGCCAAGCTTGGCCTGGTCATCAAGGCCGTGGCACCATCTAGTAGCAAAGGAGTACCCAAACATAGAGCTATCGAGTAGAGAGTATGCTTGTTGAACAGATGAATGGGAAGCTTGGGAAAAAAACAATACCGATGTAAGAGGGGACTCCTCCAATGGTGAAAATTCTGGCATCCACTTGAAGACTTGCACTGGGTGTCCCTCGATGCTCCACGTTCCTCTTAGCCACACTCTAAGGAAATAGTCCTCTTCTTTGAACTATAGGAGAGTGTGCTTGCCATCATAGTTATCCACCTTAACCCTTTCATGCAGTTCAAGGAAGCCACAAAATCATATATATCTTTAAACTCTGGCCTTCCGTGTGAAAATTTAACTATAAGGGTGAGTTTGAATGGAGTAGCAAGCTTGTTCATCTCCTCCTTCGAAAAAATAATCACCAAGGTGCCATTTTTTGCGTCAAACTTCAGATACAGACCCGGTGGTTCCTCAATATTGTAGGAGAAAGATTTTTTAATGAAGAGGGAGTTAATTGGCACCATTTTTAGCTTCAAGATGAGCTTTTTCTTGCACAACAATATAGTTTTATCTCTCTAAAATAACACTTTCTTTCTCTAAAAGTTGAGAGCATTTTTCAAAAAAAACGGCTTCTTTTTTCTATTTATTATTATTATTATTCTTATTCTTCAAATTCTTATTATTATTATTTTCATATTATTCCTTCTTATTTTTCTTATTCTTCTTATTCTAATTATTCCTCTTTTTTTTTATTTTTCTTAATGTTCTATTTCTTGTTATTTTTTTATTATTCTTATTATTCTTATTCTTCGTATTCTTCTTATTATTCTTATTCTTCTTATTCTTCTTATTCTTTTTTTTCTTCTTATTCTTCTTATTCTTCTTATTCTTCTTATTCTTCTTATTCTTATATTTTCTTCTTTTTCGTCTTTTTCTTCTTTTTCTTCTTCTTCTTCTTCTTCTTCTTTTTCTTCTTTTTCGTCTTTTTATTCTTATTTTTATGATTCTTCTTATTCTTCTTATTCATTTTATTATTATTTTTATTCTTATTTTTATTAATATTTTAATTCTTCTTCTTATTCTTCTTATTCTTCTTATTTTTTTATACTTAGTATTCTTTTTATTCTTCTTATTTTTATTAATCTTCTTACTATTATTATGCTTCTTATTCTTTTTATTCTTCTTATTCTTCTTGTTATTTTTATTTTTCTTTTCTCATTATTCTTCTTTTTCTTCATCTTCTTCGTTTCTTCTTATTCTTCTTATTCTTCTTATTCTTCTTATTCTTCTTATTCTTCTTTTTTATTCTTCTTCTTATTCTTCTTTTCTTCTAATTCTTCTAATTCTTTTTATTTTTCTAATTTTTCTAATTTTTCTTATTTTTTTATTTTTCTTATTTTTCATATTTTTCATATTTTTCATATTTTTCATATTTTTCATATTTTTCATATTTTCTTATTTGTCTTATTCTTTTTTTTCTTCTTATTCTTCTTATACTATTATTATTATTCTAATTATTTTTCTTATTTTTTTTATTTTTTTTATTTTTCTTATTCTTCTTATTCTTCTTATTATTCTTCTAATTCTTTTTATTATTCTTATACTTCAAATTTTTGTCATTATACTTTTTCTTATTATTTTTTTTTTGAAGTTTTATTTTATTAATATTAACCCTCTCTTTTGGTGGAGGGATACCTTTTGTACAACCTACTTACTTGCTACCAGTATCCCTTTACACCCATCTTTATCTTTAGATATACTCTATCAAGCTATTTAATCATTAAGTCACAAATTTAGCTAACAAAATGTTCTACTTGACTGTATTTCTCGTGCCTTCTTTATTCCATTCTGGTTGTGTTATGAAGGTAAGTTTTGCTCTTTTTCTGATGTCCTTAGCTTCCTTCATGCCCCTCCATGGCTTTTTCTCCTTATGGGCTATATTGCTGTCACCCCATTGCCTCATTTGCTGTAGCTTTATTCACTTTTCAGCTACTATTCTGCACAATAAAACTCATACAAAATATATCTAATGTGCTCTACTCCTACCCATTTTTCTTCCCTTTCCCCACACGTCCTTAACACATTATCCATCAGTTTACAAGTGAGGCCAAGAAAAGGAAAAAAACAGAAAAGGAGTAAGAAGGCATAGTCAGCATCGGGTAGTAGGCTTTCTTTCCTGGCATTGGGTGTTATCTTTTTTCTTCTTATTATTCTTATTCTTGTTATTCTGGGTATTCTTGTTATTCTTCATTTTCTAATTTTTCTTCTTAATCTTCTTATTCTTCTACTTTTTATTTTTATTCTTATTCTTCTTAATCTTTTTCATCTTATTATTTTTTTATTATTCTTATTCTTCTTACTTTATAATTATTCTTATTTATATTTTGTAATTATTTTTTTTATTATATTTATTCTTCTAATTCTTTTTATTATTCTTATTAATTTAATTCTTCTTTTTCTTCTACTTTTTTTTAATCTATTATTATTATATTTGATATTCTTCTTATTCTATTTGTTTTTTTTTATTTTTTTATTCTTCTTATTTTAGTTATTCTTTTTATTCTTCTTATTCAATATTTGTTCTTATTCTTCTAATTTTCCATATTTTACATATTTTTGATATAATTGTATTTTATTATTATTGATTGTTATTATTCATATTTTTCTTATTCTTCTTAATCTTTTTATTCTTCTTATACTTATTATTTTTGTTATTCTTCTTATTCTTATTTTTCTTCTTATTCTTCCTATTCTTCTTATTCTTCTAATTCTTCTTATTCTAATTATTCTTCGTATTCTTATTATTATTTTTATTCTTCTTAATTTACTATTCTTCTTAATTTACTATTCTTCTTAATCTTTGTATTCTTATTTTTCTTCGTATTCTACTTATTATTCATATTCTTCTTATTTTTATTAATCTAATTGCTCTTTTATTATTATTATTATTATTGTTATTCTTCTTATTCTATGTATTCTTATTATTATTCTCATTATTCTTATTCTTCTTATTATTCATATTCTTCTTATTCTTCTTATTTTCTTTATTCTTCTTTTTCTTCTTATACTTTTTTTATCATTCTTATTCTTCTTATTCTTTATATTCTTCTTAATCTTTGTTTTCTTATTATTCTTCTCATTCTTTTTATTTTTCTTCTTGACTTATTCTTATTATTCTTTACATTTTCTTATTCTTCATATTCTTCTCATTCTCCTTCTTTTTATTCTCTTATTAATCTTATTCTACTTATCCATATTATCCTACGTATTCTACTTATTTTTTATTTTTCTTCATATTCTTATTTTTGTTCTTATTCTTTCAATTCTTAATATTCTTTTATTATTTGTATTCTTTTTTTTATTCGTATACTTCTTATTCATTTTATTCTACTTATTCGTTTTGTATTCTATTTATTTTTCTTATTTTCTTATTTTATTTATTCTTCTTATTTTTTTATTTTTTTTATTTTTATTATTCTTCCTATTATTTTTATTCTTCTTATTCTCCTTATTATTTTTATACTTTTTATTGTTATTATTCATTTTATATTTTTAATCATTCTTATTCTTCTTATTCTTATTATTTTTCTTATTCTAATTATTCTTCTAATTCATTTTTTTCTTATTATTCTTCTTATTCTTCTTGTTCTTCTTATTCTTCTTATTCTTCTTATTTTTGTTATTCCTCTTATTATTTTTATTCTTTTTATTCTCCTTAATATTCTTATTCTTCTCACTATAAGAAAAAATCATTTTAGCCAGGGAATTTTACTTAGGGATCAATTCCTAGCTAAATTGCGATGGATTAGCTTAGTAATAGCAAGACATTTATTATTTTTCTTTGAAAAAAAATAGTAACAGATTAGCGATGGATTAATGACGGAATATTTTTCATAAATTTCATTCTAGAAAAGTGAGGTATTTAGTGACGGATTAGCAACGAAAGATTTTCATAAATTTTACTCAAGAAAAGCTGGGGATTAAGCGATAGAATATTCCTCCCTAATAAATTCCTGAAATTAGCGATGAATTTAGCGACAAATCTCCCTTGCTAATTAGATCCTTGATTTAGCGACGGATTTAGCGATGGATTTTCCATTGTTAATTAAATATTTGATTTAGTGACGGTATTTTACTTGCTAATTAAATACTTGCTTTAGTGACGGATTTAACGACGGATTTTTCCTTGCTAATTAAATCCTTGATTTAGCGATGGATTTAGCAATGGAATTTCCCTTGCTAATTAAATCCTCGATTTAGAAACGGATTTAGCGACATATTTTTTTCTTGCTAATTAAATCCCTGATTTAGCGACAGATTTAGCGACAGATTTTCCCTTGCTAATTAAATCCTTGATTTAGCGATAGATTTTACTTTACTAATTAAATCCTTGATTTACCGACGGATTTAGCGGCGGATTTTTGCTTGCAAATTAAATCCATGATTTAGATTTGGATTTAGCGATGATATTTTCCTAGCTAATTATTAGCAACGGATTTAGCGACGAAACTTTCCTATCTAATTTATATCCGTCACTAAATAATTATCTGAATTTATTTTTTTTATTAGTTTTTATACAATTAGAATTGATAATTCTTTAAATATTTATTTTATCAAAATATATGCATTTAGCTAGGGATTTTCCCTAGCTATTTGGGTTAGTTATAATTTCCATCACTAATCTTTAATGATATTTTTTAAAGCATTATGTATTTAAATATTTTATATAATTTTATATATTAAAGGTATGTCATGGTCTATAGATGAGCAATCCTTAGGTGACATAATCTTTTCATATAATAATTAAAATATGATATTATAAAAAAAATTAATAAATATATAAATATGAATAAAAATTTATATTAAATAATGCCTAAAATAACTATTTTTTATTATAATTTAATTAAAATATTATGCTTAATTTTATATAAAACATTTATTTATGATATTTAAATATTTGTATTACAAAACTTTATATATTTTATTATATAATTATAATATTTATAAAATATTTTAATTAATAAATAAAATTAAATAAAAATTACAACTAATAAAAAACTAAAATAAATAATTGTTTGATTAAAATAGTATAAAAATATATGAAAAAACAAATAAACAAGTAAATAATTATAAAAATAAAAGTAAAAAATAATATTTTTATGATTATAACAATTTTTTAAAAAATAAAGACTAAATGATTAGAAAATATTGAATTATAAAAAAAAAGATTTTATTTTTCATAAAATTTAAAAGAAAAAAAGTAGCCGTTTTAAGATTAATATATTGATGTTTTAATTATATCAAAAAAATTTTGATTATTTAAAAAATTAATATTGTAGTGTGGTTATTAAATAAACACTTCAAATATTTAAATTTATAATGATTAAAAGATTCAAATTATATGCTTTTATAATTATTTCATATTACATTAATAAAAAATAAATTGAATTCTTATAAATTTATAACCATATAATATATATATATATATATATATGTGTGTGTGTGTGTGTGTGTGTGTGTGTGTGTGTGCGTGTGTGTGTGAATACTTTATTATTATATAATATTATTTTATTTATATATTAAATTATATCATTAATGGTTAAATAAAAATCTATTTCTATTATTTTATTTAAATTAATTATTTTTTATAAATTTATTTTAGAGTTATTTTTTTTGTATTTTATTTTATAACAATTTAGTGTATATATAAGGTTTCATAGAAAAAAAAAATGCTAAAAAGTTTTTTCTCTCAAATGACGAAGGAGAGCCAAAACACAAGAGAGCAACCTAAAATCTATCTCATCTTCATTACTAGGTAATAATTTCATTGTTCTTCTCCTTCGAATGCTATATACATATCTCCTTCTCTCTCAATTTGATTACTACTAGTGATTTTTGTTTTTATAGAATATTCGGGTATTAGTTTTTTTTATTTTCCCCCAATTTTGCTTATTTTAGCTTCTATTTTCATTTCACCTACATTATTTTAACTCTACACCATTAATGAAACAAAAAATTTCAGTGTAATCTTTGTTCGTTTACTATTTAAATTTTTAGGGTTTATTGATTTCAAATACTAAATATTTGCATTTTGTTTTCTCCTTCTGTAACTTAAGAAAATAAATAATGCTTGATATTTTCTGCTTTTGTAACTTAAGAAAAAATAAATTTAATGTTAATGGGTTCTATTTTTGTTTTCTCCAAATATATTATAAACATATAACTATAAATAATTGTCTTTGACTATAAGTATAAAAAAAATATTATACATAATTAATTCTTGGTATTATCAATCTTTGGAATATGTTATCTCACTTTTAATATAAAATTTAGAGACTAATGATCTATCTTATCTTATTACGTATTCCTTGATATAAACTTTCAATTTTATAATAGCTCAGCTATTTCATACTAACTAAAATAAAACCAATATGACTTTTATTGTATATACTAGAACATTCCATCTAATATTCTTTTGTCTTCAAGTAAAATTCTTCTTTTTGTTTATCCTAACAACTTTTAAAACCATTAACACTATCTTGTAAAGAAATTATACTTATTTTTTTCATCTAAACCAAATTGTGCCAAAATATTTGAACATTCTGCTATTTCATTAAATATGTTATCCTACTCTATCTTGAAACCAAAGTTTATTTATCTTATATGTATGAATGGTAGACCCCATAATTCTAGTTCTACCACAAACTTGTTTATGTGCTCGCTAACATCGAGTATGGTACCAAATAAATTGTCCATTTACTAATATTATAGAAGATCATTATATCATGTGTTATTCATTTGCCAATTCACAAATAAAAAGGATGGCAATGTGCAACATATAGTAAGGAATGAAATATATTTCCATATTTATCATTTTGCATGATGTTGTTTGACTGAGAAATACAATTGATATTTTATGAATGGTTATCACAAACTTCTTAACCTTTTATGTTTATCTGAGTAAGAAATATACTTTGATAGTTACAAAAGTAATTTTATAAAAATAATTTATATACTTGTATAAAGTATTTGTTGAGTCAAATTAGACATAAAAATAATAATCAATGATTATTTGAGTATAAACTTATATACTGAAAGTGTTGCAACAAATTTATAATATAATATATTACTTGGTAAATTTTTTTTTGAAAAAAATCATCCATAAAATAATTTAATTCATCATTAAAATAAAGTTAGGATCAAGTTAAGATAATCTAAAAGGCATTGATTAGTTACAATAACTAAAAATATATTAAAAAATATTTTAATTTAAGAAAATAATGATTATAAGATATAATCTAATAAAATATAATCAAATTTTAGTTTAAAAAACTTATTACCATAATTTATGAAATATAAATCACATTTTACTTACGACATGAAGAAATTTTGAATAAAAAAGTAACTTAAAAGTGTATTTCCTATGAAATTATTTCTTATGAAAATCATGTCTCTGCATTCAAACTTATTTTGATTATTCTTTCATGAATACTTCAAATGACATGATTAACAAAGTACTTTGATTACTAAAACAATATTATTTTTTTTGGAAACTAGTAATGTACGACTCAATCAAGTTAATCCATAATATTTTGCATGTCATTTGAACTAAGTAGCTCAATATTAACATTAAAAGCATAGAATCATATTCATACCATAAGATTGGAAAAAATTAATGTTTGATCTTCATAAATATATAAATCATTTTTTCTTATTCTCAATGAACCATGCACCATGATTAAACTCATTTGTTCCTAACAGACTTATGTTTAGTCAATGATAGAATAGCTTGTACATAAAAATAATTAAAATAGATAGAGAAGCATCAAGATACTATATGCTTGCATCAACAATAAATATCACATAATAGTGGGATCACCCAACATAAGAAACATGAGCATGTCTCTACATAATTGTATGAACTAATTCCAATCTTACTAATTTTGGTTTTCTTCCAACTCTTGAAATACTTACTCATTTTGATTATTGAAGATACAACTTTTACATAAATCATGATTACAAAAATTATGTATAGATACCTTACCTCTAGATTATAATAGTTGTCTCATTTTTCACTCGTGTGTCTGAGTTTGTAATGCAACAAATCGAACTCATTGTCAAATCATCAACAACAAATATATCTTTACCAACATATGTGATGTTGATTATTCTAATTTTGTTTCCTTGAGCAACAACCATGGTTGATCCATAAATTTCCATATGTCATCATTTTAAAAGTTAAATTGGGACATCATCATTAAGCCGACCAGTCATTATTAGATTTTGTATTAAGGGTGGTTAATGTCTTCTCTATGCATTTATCACACAGATCTATTTGATATCCTCAAGTTGACATCACCAATAAAAATTATATACAATTGTTCCTTTATAGTGAGATATACTTGCTCAAGATTTCCAACAACATAATTTTTAATGTCTCATATTGTGTAGTGGTATGAAATGATACCACAAAATCCAAAATCAAATAATCAACATAATTTTTTACCAATAAAAAGTTAAAAACACTTTCTTCTTTTATCATTGTAACATCTAAGGTATCATTTCATTTTAACAATTCAATATTACTTATAGAATTTCTTTTGAAATGACCAGACTTGTCTTAGTTATAATATTTCATGTTACTTCTATTTCTAGACTTGCATATATGATTTTCTATCTTTCCTCTACCTTTTCCTTTTTGAAATTTATATCAAAATCTCTACACAAGATGTGGATACTGATGGAATAATTATGTACTAGTAGTTTCTTTAATTCATATGCAAACTTCTTATACAAGAATTCTATCCCATACATTATGACAAACAAGTATGAGGTAGGGGATTTCTCCAAAAAATAGGTTTTAACTTCATTTTATTATCTGAATTATTATACTTTTGAATCATTTTGAAATATGGTTATACGAGTCCTTATGATACTTTTGATGATTTTGATGTATTCTATTATTAAAAAAGAGGAACTTTTTTTTCACCAGGATCCCAAAGTTGCCGAATGAGGTAATAGAGGAGTGCGAGCTCTTCTGGAACCAAGATGCTCTAAAAGAGGTAGCTTCTATCTGAAAATTTTAGCCTTATGGATGTTATATAGGTTGTTGGGTTCACTAGACATGTTCTATATAGAAGTAATTTTCTGAATTGTGTCCTTTTTCAACACCCTGATCACATTTTTATGACTTCTTTTCTATCATCTTGTATTCATTTACACTATTAGTTTCTTAGCTATTGCAAGTGCAAGGTGCTCTCATTTTAAAGATTAATACTAGAAAAGGTATTTTGCTTATTATTTACTTTGTATGATTGTAGAAAATATTGTTATGATGTTATCTTTCACCATCAAAACAACCTTCATTACAAATAGAAGGTAAAGATGATGGTAGGTGTTCTAAGTGTGTAAATGTGTCAATGAAGGCGAACACTATGTGACTAAACCCTAAGGGCCTCTCGAAGAATTTGAAACACTCACTAAATATTATGAGTAATTTGAGAATTTTATATTATAAATTATAAATAAAATATTGGGAATGAAGTTATTCCCAATATTTGAATGAATTTTGAAATAATAGAAAAAATGAGTATTACTTAGGTAGAGCATTAATTGACCTAAAAACTCATATTTTTAGGTCAAGAGTAATGCTCTTCTTTTGGCTTCTAAATTTATAATAAACACATATTTTTATTAATATTATAAAAAATACAATGTTAATATTAATTCTGAAAAGATTAAGTATAGTAGATTAGAGTTAAAAAAGTTGTTTGTTAATAATTTTAATTTTATAAATATTAAGATTATTGATTTGTAAGTAATATATGAAAATATTATTTACCCTGCAAAATTTATCGAATTTTGTTTGCAATATATATTCTTTTTATTAAATTAACATAGGAATATATGTAATAATGATAAAACTTTTAAATCATGTCAGAATTAAAAAATTACATGTTAAATTTAAAGTCTAGTTTATGAGGAAATGTTTATTAATATAATTAAAAATAATTTAAATAAATTCATTAATTATAGTGTAATCCAATTTTACTTAACACAAATTCATCACATGATTTTATCTTTAATTGATTTAGTTAAATCCTAAAATTTTTATTTTATTCATAACTTGATTTATTATCTCTAATTGCTTGAATTAAATATTTTTTACTTAACTCAAATTCAATATGTATGGTGCATAAACATTGCTCATTATATTTATGTATGTTGAAGTTCAACAAACAAGACAATGTGCATGTGAATTATTGAAGTTTCAACAATTTTCCCCTCATATTAGTAAGGTGGTTTAAGAGTGTTAAAGTTCTCAATTAATCATATGCTATTTTGTATCAAGGTGAAAATGAGACTTAAATTAGCAAATTGATATTCTTGACCAATCAAGTTATTATTATAATTGAGTCCAAAATTCTTGTAAAATAAATGAATCATAGTTATCTGAGCAATTCTATTGAGAAGACTTCATAGCTTATTAATTGTATAGTCAATATTAGATTTGGAAGTATGCAAAAACCTCTTCACTTATTCACTTTATACTCAATATGGAATTAAAAAATTTAAACTCACAAGTGTCACACTTTCTTTCACAATTCATTTAATGAAACTTTTGTGAGGTTTAATAAAAGAAATATTGGTGTAACTAGAAAATTTAATTATCGAGTGATAAACATTTTCTACATTTTGGGTTTCATTTCCAATTACTCATAATTTGCACAAATTTTTCTATTAGATTTTTTTAAATCTATTTTATTTGATATTTGATTAATATATAATGGATAATTATCATTAGATATATCATTTTTTTTAAATGACATATAGAATCTATGGTTAGCTAAATCAAGGATGATATATATTTGTTAAAATAATTTGGTTTAAAAATTACATCTAAAAATATGCTATCTATCTTGGGATAGCAGAATTGGGCAGATTAAGAACCAAATATCAGTTATTCTCATCCTCAATCCCACAAAATTTTGATGGTGAATTTTTAACCATATTTTTTTAATGTTCTATTTGCAAAGATGTAAATAGAATATATTATGGCAGGAAAATGTTGCTAGATGCAGGCAAAAGATGTAAAAGATTCAATTTCTAACATCTTCAAATGATGCAAATAGAATATTCACGTGGGTCTCCAGGGAATATTCAAAGGAAATCCACATTTGCAGCAATAATTTATTACATATGGAATGAAAAAACAGAAGATAATATGAAGAAAAATCCAGTGACAGCAGGAATGATCATGAAGAAAATCAAAATTGAGATTTAATTTTTATTTTGGAATATATGTTGTAATCTAAAAATAGAATAGTTCGAACAAAATTTTATAGTACTTTATTACTTATAAAAAAAAGGATGATATATTAAATTATGGATTATAGCAATATATTTATTAGAGAAGTGTGAATTGTAGAGTTATTTTATAAAATTCATTCTATTAGTATAAGAATCACATTTTTATATACAAATATAAAACTTTGTACCTTGATTAGTCATGTAATTAGTGTCTTCTAAATTTCAACTCTTAGGATTCCTATCAACTTATATCTTCATCATTCAAGTGTCCAACTAGATTCCTTGTAGTACTACAAATTTAACTTTTCCTTTATATCCAAATCAATTCTACAATATCTCACTCTTCTTTCATCAACAATCAAGAAAGTTCATACTAGTGGATGACCCTAAATCATTATGTTATAGTTGCACACATTAGGTAATACCTGATCATGCAAGACTCATCATGTGAAAATTATTTTGATATATAAATTATTTTTACCTAATTTGGTGAAATATAAGATAAATCTACTTCCCATTTTGTAACTTAAGCTTGCTGGCATATGCTAATCAGTTTATGCATTACTCGAATAATTTTCCAAAGGTATTCTAATTGCTTTTAAAAATTGGTATAATCAAGTAGTAGATGTCTTTATGGATGAGGATGATCTTAATATTTATGATGAATGGTATAAAGATTGCTTCATGAATTATGAAAAAATATTGAACAAATGCATTTATAATAACTTGGATCTTAAATTATGGTATTTTAGTGTTTGAGTTATTGGATGGATTAATTTAGAGAAGGGTTGGGAAAGAGAAATATAGGTAAAACTTTTAGTAGTTTAGCTGATGGATAATTTTGATATAACTTGTGAAATTTACTAAATTCTAGGTTCTAAAAAGTAAGATTTTATCGATACTACTCGGCAGTGGAATCCAATAAACATAATTTCAATGACTAATTAAGGTTTAAAATTTTGAGGTTCATCTTTAAGAATGGAATATATAAATTAGATAATAGAATATAACTATCAAAATTTCACATTCAAGTCATTGATAACTCCATGAAAGTAGAGTTTTTTTTAATCTTTATTACCTATTTAATAAAAACAAAGAGAATAATTTAATTTTATGTATTTTAATATATATATATATAATCATACTTTAGTACTATTTATTTTATTTAAAAATTAACTTTATTTGAATATTTTTTGTGTAAAAATGAAATTATTACATATAGAAGATTTAAGCCGGCTTGTAGTGACTTAAAGATCATTTAAAGGAAAATCTAAGAGAATGATATTTGTTAAGCATATATATCTTATATATATATATATATATATGTATGTATATAAGTATAGATATATATATATATATATATATAATGTATATATATGGTTGTGCATATGTGTAGGTTTGTATAAATACATGCATAAATACATACATACATATGTGTATGTTTATTATATATGTGTGTGTGTGTGTGTGTGTGAGAGTAGGTTAGATATATGTGAATATATTTTTATATATAAATATATACATACATATGTATGTTTGTATGTATACTATATATGTAAATATATGTGTATGCACATATTCATACACACACTCTCACTCACTCGCACACTCAAACAACACACACACACACACACACACACACACACACACACATATATATATATATATGAGTGAGTGTGTGTGTGTGTGTGTGTGGTTGGGATGCTTGGATATAATTTAAAATAAAAGGAGTAGTTATAGAAAAGTTTTCAAAAATGAGTTATAGAGAAAAATAAAAAACTAATGCTATTCTTACAGAAGTACAAAGACATATTAAAGAAGAATTATTAGAAGTCAAAAATGAATAGAAGCACAAATGAGGACTTATAAAGAGAAGGATATATTTTTACACAAACAAATCATTATGAAGACAAGAAGAAGCATACAGAAAGAAGAGAAGAAGAAAGCTTACGATCAAAAACACAAAAACATTATTCATGAATAGAAACTCAAATCCAATAAATGAAAAAAAATAGCAATACAAGTTTTTTCTTTTATTTTATAATACTATTATAATTCTTATTGACAATCAATTGACTAAAAAGAAAAATTTAAAAGCTTAAAAAATAGAGGGAGGATTAGGTAATTGGATTGCTTTTAGTATTTGGTATACATTAAAAACTCTCAGCTCCAATAACTGCCATAGCCTTTTGCCTAGGCAAAGTTATATCAACTCCAATAACTAAAAGTTATCTTCCATAGATGCAAACTAAAATTTTGTAAGTCCTTTTGAATTTCATGGGACAAGATATATTCAATGAGTAATCCCTTTGGCTTATTGTATAAACTAGGTTTATGCTATTTAATGAATTTATACAAGTACTTAAAACTTCATTTTTATAATGATTTTAGTGCTTGGTAGTTTTGATTTTAGTGCTTTGTAGTTTATAATGATTTTAGCTCAAATAATGGTCTAAAACATACCAAAAATGTCACCATAAAAAAACATGATTTAAACTCTTATAAACTATGGATATTTAGGATTCAAGTGGCTAAGGTAAAAGAACAACCCAAAAAAAATTGAATCACTATAAACATTGAAGTGAGATAAGAAGATGATGGCAAACTTTATGTGATTACAAGTCTCAATGAAGCTTTAAAAAAGTGAACATATAAAAAGTTATTGTTATGGTCTTTGAATTTGATAAATCTAATGCATATGATTATATATATAAATAAATATTTATAAACATATGTTATATATAACCATTATATATATACATATGTATATATTCATTAATATATATATATACACACACACACACACACATTATATATATATATATATGCATATGTTACATATATATAAAACATATGTTATATGTATATGTATATATATATTAATTATATACTTTATATATATATATATATCAACATATGTTATATATATACATTTGTATATATAGATGTTATATAATTATTATATATATATATATAAGCCTACATAAACTATATAAAAAAACAATTTTGATAACACATATATATATCTATATGTACATGTTTATATGTATGTGTGTGTGTGTGTGTGTATACTTGTTTATATATATTTATTTATAGATGCATATATTTATATGTACGTATATATATATGCTTATACATACATATACATATACATACATACATACACATATATATATATATGATGCTTTAATTTATCTTTAAATAGTGCACCAAAATAAAATTTATTTATGTTTTATTAATTCATGGATTTCTAATATACTTTAGAAAAAATAATTATGCATTTCTCAAAGAAAATCAAATATCTCATTTTAATATTAATACCTTATAAAATAACGGATCACTCTTTTTACAAATTTAAGCAAAAAAAAATTTAAACAAAGATAATTAATAATTAAAATGATCAAATTTTTCATTTCGGCCCAATCAAAAAGCTAGGTTCTAATCGAAAGTTGCATTTTAATAAAAGAAATCACCCTATTTCAGTAAAATTGCCTAAAGAAAATTAGTGATAAAATAGCTCTCTATATTTTAATAATTTTTCCTTTTTTATTTTAAATAGTTATTATATGTATTTATATAGTTTTCAATATTCTTCTAGCAATTTATTTTCATTTCTATTGATTGATTTTGTATATTTAGCTAATTCTATTCTACAACTAGAACTTGTGTATCTGATGTATACCTACTTGAAAGTATGAGCCCAAACCCGTAGGGTTTGTCATAATGCCTAATGTTATCCATAGTTGATTCTATGTTACCTAATTACCCTATGTAAATAGACACCACATGGATATCATCGTCTGGTGCTGACATTTTTCATGCTCCAATTCAAGGAGTAGATGCTTTAAATAACCACAATATGTGAATTACCATTAACATGGCTTTGGATCTTGTTTGAAACTTATCCAGTTGAACTTTGTTACACCCATTACTAATTGAATGTTTTATCTAGTAGAAGGTTTTAACCAGATAAAAATCAACAAGGAGTTAAAACACAATCATATTAGTTTTGATGACTATTAATTATGTTTGCATTTTGAGTGAGATCTATCATGTCATTTGAAGTGTTATTTACTAGATAATGGCACTCTAATAATCTCGTTGATTTTTACTTATGTTGCTGAAATAATTCTGATAATTTCGTGGGTGTATCGTGAAGAAGATTATCTCAACTAATTCTACACATTGATGAGAGTTTTGATTTTGCATGGATTTGGATAATATAATTATGACAATAAAATAGCCCAATAATTGTAATCACAATAATAAATTCATTCTAAATATAAATAGTTATTTCATAAATAGATTGGAGGTTGGTGGTATGATGTGATGGACTTGGTCCTTAGGTAGCAAGTTTGCATTGTAGGGCTATTTTAGTATTCTTTTTAAAATAGTAATCACCTTTAATGATAGCATATATACAAAGGCTTTGTAGATATGTTTTTGATCAGTCTTTCTCTTATATATGTTGAGATAGTATATACAAGGCCAATTAATTATAAGAGCCCTATGGGCCCTGGGCAAGAAGCCACGCTTTGTTGTTGATGGTAATAGCGAATAATGTTTTAATAACTTATGTTGGAAGGCTTTGTCTTCGTTATCCTAACTAAGGTTTCATTCTTCAAAACAAAAGGCCATCCAGCCCATAGGTTATATACATGTGTGTGTGTGTGTGTGTGTGTGTGTGTGTGTGTTTGTGTGTGTGTGTGTGTTTGTGTGTGTGTGTGTGTGTGTGAAAAATACAATAGACAAAGTATTCTAAGTTCCCTTTAAGGCTCATATGAAGAAGAAGATTTTGTAACATGAGAATAGTCCAATCAGGTAAACAAATTTTTATTCTTCCCCTCCCTTCACCTATGTTTTCAAAGAGAAAAGGGAATTGGTCAGGCCTAGCACTTAAGGCTTCTAGTTCCTCTTCAATTCTATTTTTTTATTTGTCACATTGTATCTTTCATTTGACATTCAACTATGCAAATATATATGTGGGAGAACCCTCTGTGTTATTTCAACTAGTTAAACAACCTTTCAAGGAAATGAGCTTATTTATCTCTATCACATTAGGCTCAACTGCTGGATCAATGTTCCATATATCATCCTTATTCTTTATTGCTCCCCGCCCTTGCAAATAAATAGTTAGGGCATTCTTAAGGATGTCCTATATTCAAAATAAATTGATTGAGCTTTCAGCATCACACCACTTAATATAAACAAACAAATATTCTACTTAAGATTGTAGAGCTCTTAATATCTATGAGCACCCTAGCAAGAATTGCATGCAATTATTGTCATCCTTCTCTTTTTGACAAGTTTTATCTACAAGCAACTTTTACTTCTCTTAATTAGCTTGTTTAGGAATGTGCTTGGCTGTATAATATAGGGCAGCCCCATTTCTGGCATTGGAGGAAGCACATGGCATGGAAAGTAATGCATCCTTAAGAATTCTATCTCATTGGGGTCCGACTAGTCTACCACAATGTTAAAAATGAGGGGAGATGACTTTTTTTAAACGATAAAAGGCAAAGTGGCATATCATAATTTTTTATTCAAGGAAAGATATGAATATAGATATCATAGGATATTTAAGGCTAATGCCTTATCTTAATAATAAAGAAAAAGGATAGCTTTTAGCTAGTTTGATTATTGAAGACTTTTCTTAGTAATTCTATCACAATGCACTTGGGCACGTTTATTACTCATGCATTAGTTATTATGAAACTCAACCATAATCCTTATCGAATTAGAGTGGCTTATGTTTTTCTCTTTTATTTATGCATTTTTTTCATTAGAGAAATCATGTTTACAGATGGCTAACTAAGCTATTTCTTTTATGTTGTTATTTCTTAGCTTCACTCTAGTCTCCCTTAGCCAACTTTCATTATCTTCAGAAACTCAATCCTAGCTTGCTCACGTTGATGCTTTGCTTTTTCTTTTTTTTAGTTTTATTCACTAGCCCTTACATTCTCCTCTCAAATATTATGCAAGTTTTGTGTGTGTGTGTGTGTGTGTGTGTGTGTATGATGTATATATGTTGCTTTTCTTGTCCATATTTTCTTTCCCTACATTATAATCATAGTTGTTAGCTCATAAAATATATCGTATATTATTTTTCCATTTTTTGTATTATGTATTATATCGTATCATGTAACATAATTTTTTCCACGTTGTAAAAAATATGTAAAAAAATATATTTGTTTAAATGTATATTAAAAGTATGAATTATAGTACGTGATAATAAAAATATAACCTCTTGTATAAGATTATTTTGCTTATTTTTTATGATTATTTTTTAATTCTTTTGTATATTTAAATAATTAATATAATAAATTCTTTAACGGGAAAAATTAATTTGATTTTTTTAAAATTATAAAAAATAGTTGAGAATGTATGTATTGTTCTATCATAGTATCACATCTCATAACATGTTTGGTATTTGTATTGTAAGATATATTTTAAAATAAGATATAAATTGTGAAACCTATTAATTTTCATTAAAAAATATATGTTGTATTATTGTATCATTTCTTGTATCACAAGTTTCAAACAACTATGATCATAATTATTTGGCATTTTTTTTCTATCTATGATGTTAATTTGGTGATGACATGATGCATTTTTTTTCATTGATTTAGAATATCAATAAATATCAATCATGGGTGTGATTTTTTTAGTTAATGAATATTGTTTTAATAGGATGAGTATCATCATCATCAATATGTTTGTTTCTTTTGTGTTATAAACATTATCAACCATATATAACATAGTACGTATAATAATTTATTATTTTGTAGTAGTAGTTCATACTAATAATTAGGGCTGCTAATGATATGAGTCGAGTTCGAGTTCAATTGAGCTCGAGTCAAGTTGTTAATATTTTGAGTTCGAGTTTAATTGAGCTCATGTGTTCATCTTTTGAAAGTAAAAAATGGGTTTTTACTATTACTAGTAAATAAAAAACTGAATTTTATTGTTATTTTATGAATTAGAAGATGCATGATAATTTAATAATTTCATTCCATATATTTATCAAAGAATTTCATAAAATAAAATCTCATACCTGCCAAGATTCATGCGGCTCGTTCCCATCTGAATCATGTTGGTGCCTAGAAAATTTTCCTCGAGGAATTGAGATAGATATCAATTTTAAATTAAGAATAAAGAGGTAGAATGCTTAGGCATAGTCATTATTATATGATAGTTGACATTCATATATTGAATCAAATAGATAAAATTTCTATGTTTGACTGTGATAATTAAATAACTAAGCATTCAAATTTGATATATAACGAGAACATAAGCATATTGAAATTGATTGTTATTTCATTAGAAGTAAGATCTAATATAATATGTATGTAAGGTTGCTATTGCTTACACTTATTTTTATGATGCCTAATCATATAGTCTCATCAATTTTAATCATAGCTAGATTTGTCATTTCGATCAATATTGACATTGATAAGAATGTTTGTCATCTTTTTTTTTCAGCCAACAAGTTTGCTCGTGCTATAGAACTATACACACAAGCTATCAATTTACAAGATTAGAATGTTGTGTATTGGGCCAATCGTGCAATTGCCCATTCCAAACTAGAAGAAAATGGGTGTGCTATAGAGGACGTTTCCGAGGCTATCAATTGTGATCCTTACTATTCCAAGGCACATAATGCATCATGAGTCTGTTGTGTATACTTTTCTTCTTCTTCCTCCTAACATTTGTCCGAAATTACAAGGTTATTACAGAAAAGGTAGTATATATCTTGACATGGGGAATCAAAAAGAAGTATTGAAGGATTTTCAACATGTTCTAATCATATCAATAAGCTTGGTTCACAAACTTCATTCATCTTTAATCAATACCATGTTTAATGTTATTTCAGTCAACATATTTGATGATCATCAACACCATGGGTCTCTTTCATCATAACTTCTATGATGAACATGAATCAGGTTAAAAAGATTTGCCCAATGGATCAAGAGCTGCCCAGAAGTTTGAAGAGTGTAAGAAGGTAGTATTGAAGCTCAAGTTTGAAAGAGCCATAGCCGTGCTCGGATCTGCATGGAAGTCTGTAGCAGATTCAATTGATTTTCATTCTATGCAATCACCTAACTTGTATGAGCTACTCATAGTCTTTTATTTTTTTATTTATAAGCTTGGGTTTCTCTTATATTGTAGTTACAAAACAAGTAAATATCATTTGTCCTTATATTACAAGTCGTGACTCGGTGTGATGGTAAATATCTTTCTCCAAAAATAATAGGCCTTGAGTTTGAGATATCAAACTCTCTTAGATCATGTGTCAAGTAGGAACCTCATGTGCTAGGTATGGTCGTTATCATCATACTTATATTGTATGTCCTTATATATTTTCATAAAGTATAGTTATTTTTGTATTCTTTTTGCACAAATATATTTTATTTTGAAATTTTTATTAGATTTAGTGAGGTGAAGTTTATGTTTTGTTGCATATTTAATAATCTTAGCTTTGCGTGCTTTTGTATACAACCTATGATGAAAATTATTATTCTAAGCAATGAATAAAATATCATGTATTAACTTTTATTTTGAATTATTATAGTTTTTCTTAAACTTGAATTTTTTATGTGTGTTTTAATGATGTTATTTTTGAGATTTAATGCCTAGTGAGATGAGACCTAATACTTAAGGATATATTGATGGTCAAAAAATAATCAATATAAAAATGTTGAATTTTAATAATTTTATCACCTAATTTTCTAGTTGTCTTGTTTATACGAGTCCACTCAAAAAATTAAGTTTTATTCTTATCTTTAATTTTATTCTTTATTTTTAATATTCCGGTGTAGTTTTTAAAGAGCCTACATCGCAAGATTTTTCTAAAATGTGATATATAAAGTAAGGTGTATTTTATCTTGCATATAATTTTATATAAAAATGTGAATAATGTTGGATTTTATTTTGCCAGCAGTGGCAGTGGAGGCACCGATAGCAATGGCAATGGCGGCAGCACCAACAGTGATGGCAGCAGGCAGTGGTGGCAGAGGCGGCAGTGACTACAGCACTGGCCGCACTGGCAGAGGCGGCAGCAATGGTAGCTATGGCAGCACCATCTATAGTGGTAGCACCGTTAGCAGCGGTAGGAGCAGTGGTAGTGGTAGGGGCAGCACTAGTGGCAGCAACGATGGGAGTAGCAACAATGGCAACAAATGTGGTATATACGTAGGTATATAGTCAGTATATACGTAGTTATAATACTGTAGTATTTTATGTACATGTATACTAAGTATATATGTACTCAGTATGTATGTACGCATATTACAATAGTGTTATATGTACATATACTACAGTAATATATGTACGAGCGAAATGCTAGTATATATACACATATTTACTGCAATAATATATATTTATTAAGACATAATTTTTTTATTTATTTTGCTTTGATTGAGTGGTTTAAATTTCATACAGATATGGTACCGCATTGTTTCTCATACGAAACTCATATAAGTGAAGGGATTTTTCAACAGACATGATTAACCGTGACTCGGACAGCTTTTTCGCAGCAGAAAGTTGGTGATCAGAGGAGCAGAGGGAGAGAAAGCAACGTCAATGCATGGATAGATTATACTTTATGTACAGTCGGTGGATACTTTGATTAATAAGATGTAATATATTTTTTGTTATTTTTTTAGTTATTTAAAATATTATATTAGAATAAGTTATTAAATGAATTTTTTTTGTTTAATTTAAAAGTTTCATTTATAGTTTCTGTTTTTATAAAATTTAATTGAAAAATATTACATTATTTAATTAAATTTTTATTTAAATTGTATTACAATCAATTTTAATTTGTGTTTGTTCATGTCTATATTAACTATTTTTATATATCTCTGAATATGTCTGTGTTTCTATGAATTTTTTGGGTACAGTTTTAGCCTATTAGAGGTATGTAAAAGCCTATTATCAGTAGTTGTAGATGTGGTAGTTGCGGCAGCAGCGACATCAATGACAGTGGTGGCATCGGCAGCTCCGGCAGCTATGGTAGCAACGGCGGTGGGGTGGCAGTGGAAGAAGGGGAGGTAGCTGGGTATTAGCGGTAGCATCGGCATCGGCGGCAGTAGTGGCTGCAGCGGTAGTGGCGCCAGTTGAGGTAGCACCGGCAGCAACCATAGCGATACTGGCAGCAGCGGCAAGGGCGGCAGCAATAGTGGGAGCAGCAGGAATGACAAAAAATGCAGTATATACGTACGTATATAGTCAGTATATACGTACATATAATTGTGCATTATTTTATGTACATATATACTGAGTATATGTGTACTCGGTATATAGGTATGCATAATACTACAATTTATTTGTACAAATGCTGCAGTAATATATGTATGAGTGCAATGCTAGTATATATGTATATTTTTGTTGTAGTAATATATATTTATCAAAACATAGTTTTTTTAATTTATTTTGATTTTATTTAGTTGTTTAAATTTCTTACAAATGTGCTACCACATTGTTTCCCATATGAAGCTTGTATAAGTGAAGGGATTTTTTAATAGATGTGAAGCACCGTGACTCGGACAGCATTTTCATAGTGGAAAGTTGGTGATCGGAGGAGCAGAGGGAGAGAAAGCAACGTCAATGCATTTAAAGATTATGCTTTATGCACAATCAGTATATACATTGATAACTAAGATGTAATATAGATTTTTTTTATTTGAAATATTGTATTAGAATAAGTTATTAAATAATTTTTTTTTGTTTAAGTTAAAATTTTCATTTATAGTTTTTTTTATTAAATTTAATATAAAAATATTAAATTATTTAATTAAATTTTAGTTTAAGGTAGTATGACAATCAACTTTAATTTGTGTTTGTTCATGTCTATATTAATTGTTTTTATATATCTATGAAAATGTTTGTGTGTCTTTGATTTTTTGGGTAGAGTTTTAGCCTATTATAGGTATGTAAAAACCTATTATTAGTAGTAGTATTATCGACAGTGGTGGTAGCGGCGGGAGCAGCAGCATCGGAGGCAGTAGTAGTTGTTGCATTAGCAGCTACAACAGAAGTAGTGGCGGCAACGGTGATAGCAGCAGCTGCACTGGAAGCAGTGGTAGAGGCGGCAGCACAGAGGTAGTGGTGCCAGCTGTGGTAGCTGTGGTAGCAGAGACGAAGAGGGCGGGGGTAGTGGCGGCTGAGGCAGCAGAGGCAGCAGACACAGCAGCAGCGATAGAGGCAGCAGCAAATGCAACAGCAGTAGTGGCGACAACAACAATAGTATTTGCATAGATAGCGGCAATGGCATTATCTGCAAGAGCGGCAACAATAGTGGTAGGAGCGGCAATGGGAGCAGCAGCAACATCACCAAATGAGGTACATACGTATGAATAAAGTCAGTATATATGTACATATAATACTATAGTATTTTATATACATATATACTGAGTATATTTGTACTCAGTTTATATGTACACATAATATTACTATTTTTATGTACATATACTACAGTAATATATGTATGAATGAAATACTGGTATATATTTACATATATACGATAGAATTATATATGTATTAAAAGATAACTTTTTTTAATTTGATTGAGTGGTTTAAATTTCATACAGATATACCGTATTGTTCCTGATGCAAAACTTTTATAAGTAATAGGATTTTTAATAAGACATTATGTGTAGTGACTCGGGCAGCTTTGTTGTAGTAGAAAAATAATGATCGAAGGAGCACAGGGAGAGAAAGCAAACTCAATGAACAGATATATTATACTTTAAGCACTGTCGAGAGATACATTGATGAATAAGATGAAATAAAAGTTTGTTATTTTTTATTTCAATTATGTAAAATATTGAATTTGAATAAGATATAAAATTATTTTATTTTTTGTTTATTATAAAATATTTATAGTTTTAATTTTTATTCAATTTGATATAAAAATATTAAATTATTTAATTAAAAAATTTTAAATTAAATTAAATTCTAAAATTATTTTTGAAATTAAAATAGCTAGGGAAAAATCCCTTGCTAAATTAGCAAGCGAAAATCCCTTGCTAATTTAGGTATTGAATTTTCCCTTGCTAATTTAGCTAGGGAATATTAAAATTAGCGACAGATTTTCCATCACTAAACTTTTTTAGCTAGGGATTATATGTGTCACTAAAATGTATAGACCAACACTTTATATGGAAATATTCCGTTGTTATTTTTGTTTAGGGACGGATTATTTCATTTATCTTACTATTTTAGCTACGGAATTTTTCTTTTTTAGCAAAGGAATTATTTGTCACTAATTTTTGAGTTAGGGAAACTTATGTCGTTAAAATTTAGCAAGGAAAACTTTAGAAAGGCACCGGATCCATTAGTATTCCATTGTTATTTCCCATTTAGCGATGAAAAATTCCCATTTAGCTAGGGAATTATCCCTAGCTATATGGGATTTTACTTGTAGTGTATTATTCATCTTATTATTTTTATTCTTTTTTTTTATTCTTCTTATTTTTCTTATTATTATTATTATTATTCTTCTTTTAATTCTTTTAATTCTTCTGATTATTTTTATGTTTTTTATTGTTCTTATTCTTGTTAAAGTTTTTATCTTTTTTTTTTCTTATTCATTTTATTCTTAATATAATAATTATTATTCTTATTCTTTTTATAATTCTTATTCTTCTTATTCTTTATATTCCTCTGATTTTTATTATTCTTTTTATTTTTCTTCTTATTCTTCTTATTCTTCTTATTGTTCTCTTTCTTCTCATTCTTCTAATTTTTATTATTCTTATTATTCTTCACACTCTTCTTATTTTTTTTATTCTAATTATTTTTATTCTTCTTAATATTTTTATTCTTCTTAATATTTTTATTCTTCATATTTTTCTTTATATTCATATTCTTCTAAAGCTTTTTATTCTTCTTATTCTTCTTATTCTTATTATTCTTCTTATTCTACTTTCTCTTCTTATTCTTCTTATTCTTCTTATTCGTCTAATTTTTGCTTTTCTTTTTTTTATTCTTATTATTCTTGTTATTATATTTTTTTCTTAATTTTCTTATTATTTTTATTAATCTTAGTTTTCTTTATTCTTCTTTTTCTTCTTATTTTTATTATTATCCTTATTGTTCTTATTATTCTTAATATTATTATTATTATTCTAGTTATTATTCTTATTTTATTATTATTCTTAATTTTTTTATTATTCTTATTTTTGTTATTTTTCGTATTCTTCTTATTTTTATTCTTCTTATATTTTTTATTCTTATTATTATTTTTTCTTCTTATTCTTCGAACTCTTCTTATTTTTCAGTTTCTTCTTATTTTCTGATTCGTTTTATTCTTCCTATTTTTCTTATTTTTCTTATTCATCTTATTGTTATTATTATTTTTTTCTCCATACTCTTTTTATTCTTCTTATTCTTTTTTTTTCTTATTCTTCTTATTCTTTTTATTTTTCTTATTCTTTTTATTTTTCTAATTTTTATTATTCTTCTAATTCTACTTATTCTTCTGATCTTCTGATTCTTCTTATTCTTCTTATTCTTTTTATTCTTTTTTTTTCCTTCTTAGTTTTTTAATCTTCTTAAATTTCTTATTCTTCTTTTATTCTTATTCTTCTTATTATTTTTTTTATAATTATTTTTCTTATTCATTTTATTCTTGTTATTCTTCTTATTCTTATAATTCTTCTTATTTCTAATTTTTTTGTTCTTCTTTTTATTCTTCATGTCTTCTTACTCTTCTTATTAATTTTATTCTACTTATTCTTTATTTTCTTCCTGTTATTTATATAATTCAAAATCTTGTTTTCTTCCAATTTTTCAAATTTTTCCTATTCTTCCTTTGCATCCTTTCAATTTTATTTTTCATATTTTTTTATTCTTTATATTTTTATGATTCTTTCAATTATTGCTATCTTATTATTCTTTGTACTATTATTATTCTTCATATTCTTCTTATTCTTTTTATTCATCTAATTATTTTTATTCTTTCTAATCTTCTTATTCTATTTAATATTCTTATTATTTTTATTATTAATTTTCTTCTTATACTACTTTTTGTTCTTATTCTTCTTATTCTTATTATTCTTCTTATTCATCATATTCTTCTCATCTTTTTATTCTTCTTATTCTTATTATTATTATTATTATTCTATTTATTCTTCTTATTCTCGTTATTTTTATTATTATATTTATTCTTCTTATTCTTATTATACCTCTTATTACTTTTATACTTTTTATTCTTTTTATTCTTCTTATTTTTCTTACTTTTATTATACTACTTATTCTACTTATTCTTCTTATTCTTATTATTCTTCTTATTATTCTTATTCTTTTAATTCTTCTTATTCAAGTTATTATTCTTATATTTTTAATCTTTTGAATCTTTTTATTCTTCTTATTCTTCTTATTCTTTTTATTTTTATTATTCATTTTATTCTTTTTATTCTTCATATTCTTCGTATTCTAGTTATTATTTTATTCTTATTTTTTTTATTATTCTTATTATTATTATTGTTCTTTTTCTTTTTATTCTTATTATTATTGTTTTTATTGTTATTATTATTATTCTTATTATTTTTCTAATTCTTCTTATTTTTATTTTTCATCATATTCTTTTTATTATTTGTATTCTTCTTATTATTTTTATTCTACTTATTATTCATATTCTTATTATTCTTTTTATTCTTATTATTCTTCTTATTCTTCTTATTATTTTAGTCTTCTTATTCTTCTTTTTTTTCTAATTATTGTTATTTTTTTATTATTCATATTCTTCTAATTTTTCTAAATCTTTTTTTTGTCTTATTGTTAATATTTTTCATATTCTTTTTATTCTTATTATTCTTTCTATAGTACTTTTATTTTTATTCTTCATATTTTTTTATTCTTCTTTTTCTTTTTATTCTTTTTATTCTTCTTATTTTTCTTATTCTTATTATTCTTTTTTTTATGATATTCTTTTTATTATACTTATTCTAATTATTATTAATATTCTTATTATTCTTTTATTCTTTTTTCTTAATATTTTTTTTTCTTCTAAATCATCTTATTCATTATATTCTTCTAATTCTTCCTATTCTTCCTAAATTTCCTTCCCTTTTTATTCTTTTTATTTGTTATATTTTTTAGATTCATTCTATTATTGTTATTTTACTTATTCTTTGTATTCTTCTTATTCTTCTTATTTTTCTTATTCTTCTTATTCTTAATAATCTTCATATTTTTTTTATTTTTCTTATTCTTCTTATTCTTATTATTCTTATTATTCTTATTATTCTTATTATTGTTTTTTTTTCTTCTTTTGCTTCTTTTTCTTCTTATTATTTTTATTATTCTTATTCTTCTTATTTTTTTTATTCTTATTATTCTTATTCTTTTTATTCTTCTCATTCTTCTTATTCTTTTTATTCATCTTTTCCAACTTATTCTTCTTATTCTTCTTATTGTTATGTCCTAATAATTCTTCTTATTGTTCTTATTATCCTTAATTTTTTAGCCTTCTCATTTTCCTTATTCTTCTAATTCTTCTTATTCTTCTTATTTTTCATACTCCTTTTATTCCTTTTATTATTTTTATTCCTTTTATTATTTTTAATTTTTTTATTATTTTAATTTTATTTTATTCTTCATATTCTTTTTATTATTCTTATTATAATATTTTACTTATTCTTCTTAGTCTACTTATTTTTCATATTCTTTTTATTCTTTTTATTGTTTTATTCTTCTTATTCTTCTTACTTTCTTCTTATTCTTCTAATTCTTCTTACTTTCTTCTTATTCTTCTTATTCTTTTTATTTCATCTTAATCTTCTTATTCTTTTTATTCTTTTTATTCGTATTATTCTTTTCTATTCTTTTTATTCTTCTTATTCTTGTTATAGTTCTTATTCTAATGTATCTACTTATACTCCTTTTTATTCTTCTTCAACTTATTCTTTTTGTTCTACATATTCTTCTTATTCTTCTTATATTTCTTATTATTCTCATTCTGCTAATTATTCTTATTCTTCATATTTTCTTATTGTTCTTATTCTACTTATTTTTTTATACTTCTTATTTTTGTTATTCTTGTTATTCTTCTTATCTTCATTCTCCTCTTATTTCTTTTATTCTTTTTATTTTTCGTATTCTTTTTATTCTGAGTATTCTTCTTTATCTTCGTATTTTTCTTATTTTTATTAATCTTCTTATTTTATTATTTTTATTATTCTTCTTATTCTACTTATTATTCATATTCTTTTTATTAGAATTTTTCATCTTGTTCTTTTTATTTTTCGTATTCTTCTTATTCTTATTATTATTCATATTCATCTTATTATTCTTATTCTTATTATTCTCTTTTTTATTCTTATTCTTCTTATTCTTCTAATACTTTTTATTCTTCTTATTTAATTTATTATTCTTATTCTTCATATTCTTTTTATTCTTCTTATTCATTTTATTATTTTTATTTTTCTTATTCTTCTAATTATTCATATTCTTTTTATTTTATTATTTTACTTATTCTTTTTATTCTATTTATTAATCAAGTTCTTTTTATTAATCTTATTCTTCTTTTTTTTTCTTATACTTCTTATTCTTCTTATCCTTCTTATTCTTCTTATTTTTAATATTCTTCTTATTATTCTTATACTTTTTATACTTCTTATTATTCTTATTCTTCTATTTATTCTTATTCCTGTTATTCTTTTTTTTCTTCTTATACTTTTTATTCTTCTTATTCTTCTTATTGTTCTTATTCTTATTATTATTCTTATTCTTTTTATCCTTTTTATTTTTTTTTATTTTTTTATATTATAGTTCTTAATCTACTTATTTTTTTTATTCTTCATATTTTTTCTTATTATTCGTATTCTTCTTATTCATTATAATTCTTTTACCTTTTATCTTTTTATTTTTCTTATTCTTCTTATTCTACATTTTCTTCTTATTCTTCTTATTTTATTATTTTTCTTATTCTTCTTATTCTACATATTTTTCATATTCTTTTTATTCTTTCTTTTCTTTTTCTTCTTCATTTAATTCATAATCTTCTTATTCTTCTTTTTCTTTTTATTCTTCTTATTCTTCTTAATCTTTGTATTCTTCTTATTATTCTTATTATTCTTATTCTTCTTATTCTTCTTATTCATCTTATTCTTATTATTCTTTTTATTCTTCTTATTCTTATTATTCTTCTTATTATTCTTATTCTTCTTATTCTTTTTATTCTTATTATTCTTCTTATTCTTTTTATTCTTATTATTCTTCTTTTTTTTCTTTTTCTTTTTATTCTCATTTTTATTCTTATTCTTCTTATTTTCCATTTTCTACTTCTTTTTGTTCTTCTAATTCATCTTATTCTTTTTATTCTTCGAATTTTTCTTATTCTTCTTATTCTTCTTATTATTCTTATTATTATTCTTATTATTCTTATTATTCTTATTATTCATATTATTCCTATTATTCTTATTAATCTTATTATTCTTATTCTTTTTAATCTTCATATTCTTTTTATTCTTCTTTTTTAATTCTTCTAATTATTCTTATTCTTCCTTTTCTACTTATTCTTGGTTTTCTTCTTTTTGTTGTTATTATTATTATTTTTCTTATTCTTATTATCTTCTAATTCTTCTTATTTTTATTTTTCTTCTTATTCTTTTTTATTCTTTATATTTTTCTTATTTTTAATATTCTACTTATTATACATATTTTTTTTCTTTTTATTCTTCTTATTCTTTTTATTCTACTTATTCTCCTTATTCTTTTTATTCTTCTTATTCTCTTTATTCTACTTATTATTCTTATTCTTGTTATTATTTTGTTTATTCTTAATCTTCTTATTCATTTAATAAGATTTATTTTTATGTCTTCTTATTATTTTTATTATTTTTATTCATTTTATTTTTTTTATTCATTTTATTCTTTTTATTCTTTTTATTCTTTTTATTGTACTTATTCTTAATATTCTTCCTATTTTTTTTCTTATTATTCTTCTTATTATTCTTTTTTTATTCTTCTAAATATTCTTATTCTTCTTTTTCTACTTTTTCTTATTATTCTTATTATTCTTGTTATTCTTGTTATTTTTCTTATACTTATTATTCTTCTAATTCTACTTATTTTTATTTTTTTTCTTATTCTTTTTATTCTTCATATTCTTCAGATTCTTATTATTCTACTTATTATTCATATTCTTTTTTATTTTTTTCTTCTTATTCTTCTTATTCTCCTTATTCTTCTTATTCTCCTATTTCTTCTTATTCTCCTTATTCTTCTTATTCTACTTATTATTCTAATTCTACTTATTCTTCTTATTCTCCTTATTCTTCTTATTCTTTGTATTCTTCTCTTCTTATTATTATGTTTTTTCTAAACATTCTTATTCTTTTAAATATTTTTATTCTTATTTGTCTTCTTATTCTTTATATTATTTATATACTTTTTATTGTACTTATTTTTATTATTCTTTCTATTTTTTATTCCTATTATTCTTCTTATTCTTCTTATTTTTTTTATTCTTCTTATTTATATTATAGTTCTTAATCTACTTGTTTTTTTTACTTCATATTTTTTCGTATTATTCTTATTCTTCTTATTCATTATACTTCGCTTATTCCTTTTATTCTTTTTATTTTTCTTATTCTACCTATTCTTCTTTTTTTTATTCTTCTTATTTTATTAATTTTCTTATTCTTCTTATTCTACATATTATTCAGATTCTTTTTATTCTTTCTTTTCTTCTTCTTCTTTTTATTCATAATCTTCTTATTTATCTTATACTTCTTATTCTTTTAATTCTTCTTATTCTTCTTATTCATCTTATTCTTTATATTCAACTTTTCCAACTTATTCTTCTTATTCTTCTTATTCATCTTATTCTTTTTATTCAACTTTTCCAACTTATTCTTCTTAATCTTTTTATTCTTCTTATTCTTCTTTTTCTTTTTATTTTTATTATTCTTATTATTCTTATTATTCTTATTTTTCTTCTTATTCTCATTTTTATTCTTATTCTTCTTATTTTCCTTTTTCTACTACTACTACTTCTTCTAATTCATCTTATTCTTTTTATTCTTTTTATTCTTCGTATTCTTCTTATTCTTCTTATTATTTTTATTCTTCTTATTCTTCCTAATCTTCTTATTCTTCTAATTATTATTATTATTATTATTATTATTATTATTATTATTATTATTATTCTTCTTCTTCTTATTTTTCTTATTCTTTTTTTTAATTCTTCTAATTATTCTTATTCTTCTTTTTTCTACATATTCTTGTTTTTATTGTTATTCTTATTATTTTTTTTATTATTCTTATAAATCTACTTATTTTTATTTTTTTTCTTATTCTTTTTATTCTTTATATTCTTCTTATCCTACTTATTATTCATATTTTTTTTTCATTTTATTCTTCTTATTCTTCTTATTCTCCTTATTCTTCTTATTCTTCTTATTCTTCGTATTCTCCTTATTCTTCTTATTCTTTTTATCCTCCTTATTCTTTTTATTATTCTTATTCTTCTTATTATTGTGTTTTTTCTTAATCTTCTTATTCATTTAATTATATTTATTTTTATTTGTCTTCTTATTCTTTTTATTATTTTTATTATTTTTATTATTTTTATTATTTTTATTATTTTTATTATTTTTATTATTTTTATTATTTTTAGTCTTTTTATTGTACTTATTCTTAATTTTCTTCCTATTTTTTTTCTTATTATTCTTTTATTCTTATTCTTCTTATTCTTTTTAATCTTCTTATTCTTCTTCTTTTTATTCTTCTAATTATTCTTATTCTTCTTTTTCTATTTTTTCTTGTAATTCTTGTTATTTTTCTTATACTTATTATTCTTCTAATTCTACTTTTTTTTATTTTTTTTCTTTTTCTTTTTATTCTTCATATTCTTCAGATTTTATTATTCTACTTATTATTCATATTCTTTTTTCTTATTCTTCTTCTTATTCTTCTTCTTATTCTTCTTATTCTTTTTATTCTCCTTAATCTTCTTATTCTCCTTATTATTCTTATTCTCCTTATTATTTTTATTCTACTTATTCTTTTTATTATTCTTATTCTCTTTATTCTTCTTATTCTCATTATTCTTCTTATTCTCATTATTCTTCTTATTCTTATTATTCTTCTTATTCTTCTCTTCTTAAGATTGTGTTTTTTCTAAATCTTCTTATTCTTTTAAATATTTTTATTCTTATTTGTCTTCTTATTCTTTATATTCTTTTTATTCTTTTTATTGTTATTATTCTTATTATTCTATCTATTTTTCTTCTTATTATTCTTATTATTCTTTTTATTCTTCTTATTCTGCTTATTCAACTTATTCTTCTTATTTTTCTTATTTTTCTTATTCTTCTTATTCTTCTTATTCTTTTTTATTCTTTTTAATTATCATATTTTTCTTATTATTTTTTTATTCTCCTAATTCTTCTTATTCTTCTTTTTCTTATTTTTCTTCTAATTATTTTTATTCTTCATATTCTTCATATTCTTCATATTCTTCATATTCTTCTTATTCTTATTATTCTTCTCATTCTTCTTATTTTTCTCATTCTTCTTATTCTTCTCATTCTTTTTATTCTTCATATTCTTATTCTCTTCTTATTTTTCTCACTATTCTTAATCATTTTATTCTTTTTATAACTCTTATTTTAATTATTATTCTTTTTTTTCTTATTCTTAGTATTCTTTTTAATCTATTTTTTTTCTTATTCTTCTTATTCATCTTATTCTTCTTATTCATCTTATTTTTTTTATTCTTCTTATTTTTCATTTTCTACTTTTTTTTATTTATTTTTTTATTCTTCTTATTCATCTTATTTTTCTTATATTTCTTATATTTCTTATTCTTTTTATCCTTCTTATTTTTTTTTATTTTTCTTATCCTGCTTATTCTACTTATTCTTCTTTATATTATTATTATTATTATTCTATTCTTATTTAAGAATTTTACTTATTCTTCTTATTTTCCTTATTATTCATATTCTTTTTATTTTCTTATTATTCATATCTTATTATTCTTATTATTCTTCATATTCTTATTATTCTTCAAATTCTTATTATTTTTCCTATTATTCAAATCCTTTTTATTCTTCTTATTCTTATTATTATTCTTATTTTTCATTTTATTATTTTTATTTTTCATATTCTTCTTATTCTTCTTATTCTTTTTATTCTACTTATTCTAATTATTCTTTTTATTTTTATATTTTTTTAAATCTTTTTTTTATTTTTATTCTTTTAATTCATCCTATTCTTCCTATTCTTCTTTTCTTTTTTATTTTTCTTATTCTTCTTCATCTTTTTATTCTTCATATTCTTCTGATTCTTTAGATTATTCCTATTCTTTTTATTCTTCATATTTTTCATTTTGTTCTTATTCTAATTTTTCATATTAGCCTTCTTATTCTTTTTATTCTTCATATTTTACTTGTTCTTCATATTTTTCTTATTTTTCTTATTTTTTTATTCTACTTATTCTCTTATTGTTCTTATTCTAATTATTCTTTTTATCTTTCTTATTTTTTTTATACTTCTTATTCTTCTTATTCCTCTTATTCATTTTATTTTTTTTATTCTTCTTATTCTTCGTTTTCTTCTTATTCATCTTATTATTCTTATTCTTCATATTCTTCTTATTCTTTTTTATTCTTTTTATTCTTTTTATCCTAGTTATTATTCTTATTCTTCTTATTCTTTGTATTATTCATATCCTTTTTATTCTTTTTATTCTTCTTATTTTATTTTTTTACTTATTCTTCTTATTCTAATTATTGTTCATATTTTTTTATTCTTTTTATTCTTTTTATTCTTTTTATTCTTCTTATTATTCTTTTTCATCTTATTTTTCTTATTCTTATTATAATTCTTATTTTATTCTCTCTTCTTATTCTTCTTATTATTTTTATCATCTTATTTTTCTTATTCTTCTTATTGTTATTTTTATTGTTATTCTTCTTATTCTTCTTATTTTTCTTTTTTTATTTTTCTTTTTATTCTTTATATATTTTTTTATTTTTCTTATTCTTCTTTTTTTTTCTAATTCTTCTGATTTTTTTATTATTATATTTTTATTTTTATTTTTCTATTTATTCTTCATATTCTTCTTTTTCTTTTAATTCTTCTTATTCTTGTTATTCATTTTATTCTTCTTATTTTATTTTTTCTTTTTATTTTTCTTATTCTTCTAATCCATCTTATTCTAGTTATTCTTTTTATTCTTCTTTTTCTTCTTCCTCTTATTCTTATTTTCTTCATATTCTTCTTATTTATCTTTTTCTTCTTTTCTTCATATTCTTCATATTCTTATTTTTCTTCTTATTCTACTTATTTTTATTATTGTTGTTATTTTTCTTATTCTTCTTATTCTACTATTCATATTTTTATTATTCTTTATCTTCTTATTCTTCTTATTCTTCTTATTTCTCTAATTTTTCTTATTTTTTTAAATTCTTTTTATTCTTTTTATTCTTAATATTCTTTTAATTTTTCTTATTCTACTTATATTCTACTTATTATTCTTATTATTTTTATTCTTCTTATTCTTCTTATTATTTTTTTCTACTTATTATTTTTATACTTCTTATTCTTCTTAATCTTGTTATTCTTCTTATTATTCTATTCTTCTTTCTATATTTTTAATTATTGATTTATTATTAGTTTATCCGTCTATTTTGGTGGAAGAATACAATTTTTACATCTACTATTCATGCATCACATAAAATAAATCCTATGCAAATATTTATGCAAGTGAATACAAGTAAATTTTCTTCCATCCTATTTTTCTTCTTATTAAGTTGTTTTTGTTGAAATTTTGTGTCCACATATATGTCCTTTCTATTTCCTCCTTGAGCTTTGTATGAGTTCCCACTTAATAGTTACTCCTTCTATCTATATCTGTTGAGCCATTTGTAGAGTTAAATAATATAGAATAGGAATTATTCAATCCTTTGTAATTTCTTCTGCTTACCCTTAATGTCTTTCTGCTTCATTTTTCCTTTTTCCCATTTTAGTTGTAATCTTCTCATATATAAACCCTTTTCAACTCTTCTTTACTTTACTTCATGGTGGTTCTTTTAACCTACAAAAATGTTAGCCAAATTTTCTTCAACATCTCTATAAACCCCTTACTTTATCTCCTTTCTCTTTCATTACATTTTTATCTAACCTAACATAAAATATCCTAGCTCTATCTATAAAAGTTACAGAGCCTACCTTATTTCTCCATATTACATATAAACATTTAGTAAAGTATTTAGATTTATCATTGATGAATTGAACTTCCTTTCTACTCCTCTTTAGTAACTTTGCCCTAGCTTTAACTCATAAACATCAATGTATCCTTGATGAATTAAGCTTCCCTTCCTACTCCACTTCAGTTGCTTTTCCTTGTTTTAACTGAAAAGAAAACAAAAAAAACAAACAAACAATTTCTCTCAACAACCCAATAACTATTCTTTCCTCTCTCTCCCATTTCTAACCCAATCTGATAAATTACAGAGCCTACCTTATTTCTCTGAATTAAAAATAAAAATAAAGTATCCTTGATGACTTCAGCTTTCTTTCCTTCTCCTCTTCATTTGCTTTCTTGTTTTAATGATTTGCGAAAAGGCAAACAAGCACACATCTTCCCTCTACAACTTAATATAGCCTTTACTATACTTTCCTCTCTCTCCATAACATCCTCATATTTTAAATAATAGAAAGATAGATAAAATTACAGACTTGTCTTATTGCAAATATACAACTAGTAATACATATATGTATTCTTGGTGTAATCAGCTTCCTTTCCTACTCCTTTTCAGCTGCTTTTTCAATCTGAAAAATTCAAAACAAGCACACATATTTTTCCTATATATATATTTTTGTTTAGTTTCCTTCCGTTTAAAATCTAAATGTATTTTGAAATAATAGTTACTACTGGTTCCTAACTATTTAATCTGCCCTTCCAAAATCATGGGCATCCTATTTCATCTAATTTGAACATACCTCTATATTTTATTAGCATATTTGTCACTTCAAAATCTTGGTTCCCTAGTCTCTTCTCCTTCTTTAGCTAACTTATCAGCTACTTCATTAACTTCTCTAAAGATGTGTTCTATATTACAACTTAAATCTATCATGAGTTGTTTAATCTCCTCTATATCATTTTCATATTTCTATAAAAAATGATGGCCCTTAACTATACCCACTAGTATTATTAAATCATCCTGTACTTGTATATTCATTATATCTTTTTTTTACATATTTTTAGACCTACTGATAGTGCTCAAATATCTGCTTGGAGAGCTGTTGTAGCTTTGAATTTCTTAGTGAAAGCAAATATCACATTGTCTTCTGTGTCTCTTAGCCCTCCTCAACCTCATGCTGCACCCATTTCCCTTTTAAGGCTACCAACTGTATTAAGGGCTAAGTATCCCTTTGATTTGTTTACTCCATTGTGTGCATGTCATGTAATACTTGATGGTTTAATTTGTTTGTATCTAAAATAATATGTATCAATATATTCTTTATTTTCTACATAGATTAGGTTCTTTAATGGATAGACCTCTGAAATTAATTTTATTTCTATTTTAATATCTTTTTATATATCATCTGTGTTCAGTACTATTCCCCCATATCTACTTTTGTTCCTGTCTTTCCATATGCACCAAATTACCATAGGTGGTATAGTTTTTTAAGCCATTTTGGGCAGTATTATTGTTAGGACCCTTTATCCATTTTTGAAATCTTTATTTAAAAGGCTGGCTTTTACTTTTTAAGTTAATTTCATTTTCTAATTTTTATGATATCTTTGTTGCTATTTTTCCTTCTGAAATTAGATGATCCAAAGATTCTATCCTTTCCTTGCAATATTCACATCTAGATGCTATATATATGCCTTTATTTTGTATAAGTGTATCTATTGGAATGATATTAGATAAATTGTTCTATAAAATATACATATCTTATGCGAGATATCACTATTCCAGCACCACTTAAAAAATTCTTGTGGAGATTTTTTATTTCCAACTAAGTTTTTGGCTGATTTTAAAGATAATAGACCTTCATTTAAATTCCATTTCCAGCCATACTTTATTAGAACAAAATGATTATCCACAACTTCTCTTTGTTTTAACATTTTTTTTTTCATATCTGAGATTCATTATTTATTTTTTTAATTTTATTGGTGTCATTTTTTATGAGATATTTTGCTCTCATATATTGTGCCCAAAGCCTATTATTATTTTTTATCATCTGCCATCTTTTACAAGCCCAAGCTTCAACTAGCTCTTCTAGTCTTAAAAAGTCTAGCCCAGCTTCTTCTTTTGGAAAGCAAAGATATTTCCATTTAATTCAGTGCTTTTTGATTTTTTTTATCTTTCTTGCCCCAAATAAAAATAGACAATTCTTCTTCTTTTTTTTTATAAAATATTTTGGTGGTTGCATATTCATTAAGTTATGCATTAATACACTTTAAAGAACATGTGTAATGAGTAAGATTTACCCACCTATGTTCAATATTTTTATCTTGTAGCCCACAATCTTTTGCCTAATCTTGACTTGTAAAAAATCTAGATGTTCTAGTCTAATTCTACCTTCATGGATTGGGCATCCAAAATAAGTAATTGCTCCTTTTTCATGGGAGAAACCTGCTATATATTTTAATCTATGAATTAGTCTAGGCAATGCCTTTTTTTGATGTTGCGAATTGACATTTACTTTTATTAATAACTAAACCTATTTCTTCTTCCATTGTTTGAAAAATATCCATTAAATTTGTTATAGATTTAGTGCTTCCATTGGTAAATAAAATAATATAATCTACATAAGCTAAGCATCTCACTACTGGAGCATCTTTGTGCTGCTTGATAGTATAAATATTTCCCTTTCTTATGTTTTCTTTTAAATAAACAATAAATAGTTCAAGATATATATTAAAGAGAGAAGATGACAAGGGGTCTCCTTGTCTTAGTCCTAGGGCATGCTTAAATTCCCCACCCCCGCCCCCGCCCCTTCACCTTTTATAATAATTTTGTACCAAGTACTTGACAAACATCTAAAAATCAAATCTATCCATGATTCTGAAAATCTCATTTTTATTATTATAAATCATAGCACATTCCAGTCTACTTTATCGAAGGCTTTAGAAATGTCTAATTTAAAAACTTTAGCGGGCATTTCTTTTATTAATTTTTTGGCGAGGCATATATTCTCCATCATTAATCTATTTTTCATAAAACCTGATTGCTGATTAGAGATAATTTTTGGAAGGATGAGACTTAATCTATTTTGCATCAGTTTAGCAATGATTTTATAAGTTGAATTGCATAGGCTAATAGGTCTATAGTCTGTTCCCCACTGGGAGTTCCCTCTTTTTAGGGATGAGAACTATATGTGTTAAAGACCATTTCTTGTTAATTTCTACACCAAGAAGGATCCAATGTATGACATAAATAATATCATCTTTAATGATATCCCAGCAAGCTTAGAAGAAAGCATTATTTCAGCTGTCTGGACATGCGGCACTATCTTTGTCCATGTTGACCACATTATTTTTAATTTATTTATCTTCTGAAAATTCCATTAACTTCTTATTATCCTTTTCATTACTTCTTTTATTTACGTTTTGCAGAAATTTTTGTTCTTTCTGTTCATTCTTTTTGCATAATAGTGATATATATATATATATATATATATATATATATCTTCTAGAGTATTTTTAAATTTTTTCTCTTTCTCTAGCCATGCTCCTTCATTATTTATTATCCCATTTATCATGTGTTTTTGAGTTTTAATTTTAGTAACAAGCTGGAAAAATTTTGTATTTTGATCTCCATGCTTTAGCAATTTGGCTTTAGATCTTTGTTTCTAGAAGACCTCTTCCATATGTAATTTTAGTTTAAGTTCTCCTTGTGCTTTGTTAAGAGCACAAAATTTGTTTATGTTTTTATCTTCTTCATATTCTTGCTCTAATTTATCAATTTTTTGTTCTACTTTTTGGATGCTCTTATTAATATTACCAAACATTTCTTTATTCCATTTGTTAGACATAATCTCACTCTATATAATTTAACATTGAAGATTTGTGCTGGATTGGTTTGAGTTGCTGCTTCCAAAGATTCTTTAATAGTGTTTAGAAAGTCTTCATGTAAGCACCACATATTTTGAAGTTAAATGAGGCTCTTTTAGTTTCCATTTTTGAGGAGTTATTAGTAATGGGTTATGATCTGAGCAAGTTATGTTCAAGGGTCTGACCCTTATGTTTCCAAAGGTGTCCAGCCACTTAGAGTTGAAAAGATCTCTGTCCGGTCTAGCCTAGATTGCTCCTTTCTTTTTCTAGTTATTCGTCCATGTGTAATTTGACCCAAGAAAATCTGCCTCCAATAAATTAGACTTAGTAATTACTTCATTGAATTGATCACAAGCATGTAAATTTATTGGTCTACTTTTTTTATTTTCCATTGTGTTTTTTGATTATATTAACGTCTCCTCCTATTATCCATGGTATTTTTTTGGCGGGTAGATCCTCCATAATTTTCCATAGTTATTTTAACTAAATTAAGGTTAGTAATTTGATCATTTTCATCGATGATTGTTATATCCAAGAAGCTTTTCCTCATGACCATATATTACTTACCTTGTTAGAGAATGCGTTATCATAACCAAGATTTTTTTTAAAGTTTTCTAGCGGCTTAATATCAACCATCAGTTCAGCTATCATTAGTAATAAAATTTTATATAATTTAGTGATCTTTTTTAGCCTATTTAAGAATGAGGAGTTAGCTAATCCCCGAATATTACAAAATAGATATTTATGCATTATTTGAAGATTTTGATTGAGCTCATGTCATGCACTTTGAGTCGTATATTTTATTAAAATATTTTTTTATATTTTTGAATTTTTTGAGAAGCTAAAATTTTGTATTTGTTCACTCTTCCATTCTTCCTTGTATATTTTACCCAATTGTAAGTTTATGATTTTTAGTATCTCTATTGCCTATTCTCTATTACTAATCCCCTCTATCTCCTTTTCTATTTCAATATCAACTTAAAAGTAATTCTCATTTTTTTTTCTGGAGCTTTTTTATAATTGA
>JAREIK010003591.1:0-49956 GCA_029783825.1 Sapria himalayana | reverse complement strand
TGGAATTTAAATGAAGGTCTATATCTTTAAAATCAGCCAAAAACTTAGTTGGAAATAAAAAATCTCCACAAGAATTTTTAAGTGGTGCTGGGTGGAATAGTGATATCTCGCATAAGATATGTATATTATAGAACAATTTATCGCATATCATTCCAATAGATACACTTATACAAAATAAGGATTATATAGCATCTAGATGTGAATATTGCAAGGAAAGGATAGAATCTTTGGATCATCTAATTTCAGAGGAAAAATAGCAACAAAGATATCATAAAAATTAGAAAATGAAATTAACTTAAAAGTAAAAGCCAGCCTTTAAATAAAGATTTCAAAAATGGATAAAGGGTCCTAACAATAATACTGCCCAAAAATGGCTTAAAAAAACTATACCACCTATGGTAATTGGTGCATATGGAAAGACAGGAACAAAAGTAGATATGGGGAATAGTACTGAACACAGATGATATATAAAAAGATATTAAAATAGAAATAAAATTAATTCAGAGGTCTATCCATTAAAGAACCTAATCTATGTAGAAAATAAAGAATATATTGATACATATTATTTTAGATACAAAAAATTAAACCATCAAGTATTACATGACATGCACACAATGGAGTAAACAAATCAAAGGGATACTTAGCCCTTAATACAGTTGGTAGCTAAAAGGGAAATGGGTGCAGCATGAGGTTTGAGGAGGGCTAAGAGACACAGAAGACAATGTGATATTTGCTTTCACTAAGAATTCAAAGCTACAACAGCTCTCCAAGCAGATATTGAGCACTATCAGTAGTAGGTCTAAAAATATGTAAAAAAAAAGATATAAGAATATACAAGTACAGGATGATTTAATAATACTAGTGGGTATAGTTAAGGGCCATCATTTTTTATAGAAATATGAAAATGATATAGAGGAGATTAAACAAATCATGATAGATTTAAGTTGTAATATAGAACACATCTTTAGAGAAGTTAATGAAGTAGCTGATAAGTTAGCTAAAGAAGGAGAAAGACTAGGGAACCAAGATTTTGAAGTGACAAATATGCTAATAAAATATAGAGGTATGTTCAAATTAGATGAAATAGGATGCCCATGATTTTGGGAAGGGCAGATTAAATAGTTAGGAACCAGTAGTAAACTATTATTTCAAAATACATTTAGATTTTAAACGGAAGGAAAACTAAACAAAAATATATATATAGGAAAAATATGTGTTGTTTTGAATTTTTCAGATTGAAAAAGCAGCTGAAAAGGAGTAGGAAAGGAAGCTGATTACACAAGATACATATATGTATTACTAGTTGTATATTTGCAATAAGACAAGTCTGTAATTTTATCTATCTTTCTATTATTTAAAATATGAGGATGTTATGGAGAGAGAGGAAAGTATAGTAAAGGCTATATTAAGTTGTAGAGGAAGATGTGTGTGTTTGCCTTTTCGCAAATCATTAAAACAAGAAAGCAAATGAAGAGGAGAAGGAAAGAAAGCTGAAGTCATCAAGGATACTTATTTTTATTTTAATTCAGAGAAATAAGGTAGGCTCTGTAATTTATCAGATTGGGTTAGAAATGGGAGAGAGAGGAAAGAATAGTTATTGGGTTGTTGAGAGAAATTGTTGTTTGTTTTTTTGTTTTCTTTTCAGTTAAAACAAGGAAAAGCAACTGAAGTGGAGTAGGAAGGGAAGCTTAATTCATCAAGGATACATTGATGTTTATGAGTTAAAGCTAGGGCAAAGTTACTAAAGAGGAGTAGAAAGGAAGTTCAATTCATCAATGATAAATCTAAATACTTTACTAAATGTTATATGTAATATGGAGAAATAAGGTAGGCTCTGTAACTTTTATAGATAGAGCTAGATATTTTATGTTAGGTTAGATAAAAATGTAATGAAGAGAAAGGAGATAAAGTAAGGGGTTTATAGAGATGTTGAAGAAAATTTGGCTAACATTTTTGTAGGTAAAAGAACCACCATGAAGTAAAGTAAAGAAGAGTTGAAAAGGGTTTATATATGAGAAGATTACAACTAAAATGGGAAAAAGGAAAAATGAAGCAGAAAGACATTAAGGGTAAGCAGAAGAAATTACAAAGGATTGAATAATTCCTATTCTATATTATTTAACTCTACAAATGGCTCAACAGATATAGATAGAAGGAGTAACTATTAAGTGGGAACTCATACAAAGCTCAAGGAGGAAATAGAAAGGACATATATGTGGACACAAAATTTCAACAAAAACAACTTAATAAGAAGAAAAATAGGATGGAAGAAAATTTACTTGTATTCACTTGCATAAATATTTGCATAGGATTTATTTTATGTGATGCATGAATAGTAGATGTAAAAAATTGTATTCTTCCACCAAAATAGACGGATAAACAATAATAAAAATCAATAATTAAAAATATAGAAAGAAGAATAGAATAATAAGAAGAATAACAAGATTAAGAAGAATAAGAAGTATAAAAATAAAAGTAGAAAAAAATAATAAGAAGAATAAGAAGAATAAAAATAATAAGATAATAAGTAGAATATAAGTAGATAAGAAAAATTAAAAGAATATTAAGAATAAAAAGAATAAAAAGAATTTAAAAAAAAAAAAAAATAAGAAAAAGAGAGAAATAAGAAGAATAAGAAGATAAGAAGATAAAGAATAATAAAAATATGAATAGTAGAATAAGAAGAATAAGAAAAATAACAACAATAATAAAAATAAGTAGAATAAGAAGAAAAATAAGAATATGAAGAATATGAAGAAAAGAAGAAAAAGATAAATAAGAAGAATATGAAGAAAATAAGAATAAGAGGAAGAAGAAAAAGAAGAATAAAAAGAATAACTAGAATAAGATGGATTAGAAGAATAAGAAAAATAAAAAGAAAAAATAAAAATAAGAAGAATAAAATGAATAACAAGAATAAGAAGAATTAAAAGAAAAAGAAGAATATGAAGAATAAATAGAAAATAAAAAATAAAAATATAATAATAAAAAAATCAGAAGAATTAGAAAAAAAAAGAAGAATAAGAAAAATAAAAAAATATATAAAGAATAAAAGAAAAATAAAAAAAGAAAAATAAGAAGAATAAGAAGAATAACAATAAAAATAACAATAAGAAGAATAAGAAAAATAAGATGAAAAAATAATAAGAAGAATAAGAAGAGAGAATAAAATAAGAATTATAATAAGAATAAGAAAAATAAGATGAAAAAGAAATAAGAAGATAAAAAGAATAAAAAGAATAAAAAGAATAAAAAGAATAAAAAGAATAAAAAAATATGAACAATAATTAGAATAAGAAGAATAAGTAAAAAAATAAAATAAGAAGAATAAAAAGAATAAAAAGGATATGAATAATACAAAGAATAAGAAGAATAAGAATAATAACTAGGATAAAAAGAATAAAAATAAAAAAAGAATAAGAAGAATATGAAGAATAAGAATAATAAGATGAATAAGAAGAAAACGAAGAATAAGAAGAATAAAAAAAAAATAAAATGAATAAGAGGAATAAGAAGAATAAGAAGTATAAAAAAAATAAGAAAGATAAAAAGAATAATTAGAATAAGAACAATAAGAGAATAAGTAGAATAAAAAAATAAGAAAAATAAGAAAAATATGAAGAACAAGTAAAATATGAAGAAAAAAAAGAATAAGAAGGCTAATATGAAAAATTAGAATAAGAACAAAATGAAAAATATGAAGAATAAAAAGAATAGGAATAATCTAAAGAATCAGAAGAATATGAAGAAAAAAGATGAAGAAGAATAAGAAAAATAAAAAAGAAAAGAAGAATAGGAAGAATAGGATGAATTAAAAGAATAAAAATAAAAAAAGATTTAAAAAAATATAAAAAAAAAAGAATAATTAGAATAAGTAGAATAAAAAGAATAAGAAGAATAAGAAGAATATGAAAAATAAAAATAATAAAATGAAAAATAAGAATAATAATAAGAATAAGAAGAATAAAAAAGGATGAATAATAGGAAAAATAATAAGAATTTGAAGAATAATAAGAATATGAAGAATAATAAGAATAATAAGATATGAATAATAAGAAAATAAAAAGAATATGAATAATAAGGAAAATAAGAAGAATAAGTAAAATTCTTAAATAAGAAGAATAATAATAATAATAATAATATAAAGAAGAATAAGTAGAATAAGCAGGATAAGAAAAATAAAAAAAAATAAGAAGGATAAAAAGAATAAGAAATATAAGAAATATAAGAAAAATAAGATGAATAAGAAGAATAAAAAAATAAATAAAAAAAAGTAGAAAATGAAAAATAAGAAGAATAAAAAAAATAAGATGAATAAGAAGAATAAGATGAATAAGAAGAATAAGAAAAAAAAATAGATTAAAAAGAATACTAAGAATAAGAAAAAAAAGAATAATAATTAAAATAAGAGTTATAAAAAGAATAAAATGATTAAGAATAGTGAGAAAAATAAGAAGAGAATAAGAATATGAAGAATAAAAAGAATGAGAAGAATAAGAAGAATGAGAAAAATAAGAAGAATGAGAAGAATAATAAGAATAAGAAGAATATGAAGAATATGAAGAATAAAATAATTAGAAGAAAAATAAGAAAAAGAAGAATAAGAAGAATTAGGAGAATAAAAAAATAATAAGAAAAATATGATAATTAAAAAGAATAAAAAGAATAAGAAGAATAAGAGGAATAAGAAAAATAAGAAAAATAAGAAGAATAAGTTGAATAAGCAGAATAAGAAGAATAAAAAGAATAATAAGAATAATAAGAAGAAAAATAGATAGAATAATAAGAATAATAACAATAAAAAGAATAAAAAGAATATAAAGAATAAGAAGACAAATAAGAATAAAATATTTAAAAGAATAAGAAGATTTAGAAAAAAACACAATCTTAAGAGAGAAGAATAAGAAGAATAATAAGAATAAGAGAATAATAGAATAAGAAGAATAATGAGAATAAGAAGAATAAAGAGAATAAGAATAATAAAAAGAATAAGTAGAATAAAAATAATAAGGAGAATAAGAATAATAAGGAGAATAAGAAGATTAAGGAGAATAAAAGAATAAGAAGAATAAGAAGAAGAATAAGAAGAAGAATAAGAAAAAAGAATATGAATAATAAGTAGAATAATAAAATCTGAAGAATATGAAGAATAAAAAGAAAAAGAAAAAAAATAAAAAAAAGTAGAATTAGAAGAAAAAAGTATAAGAAAAATAACAAGAATACAAGAAAAAATAGAAAAAGAAGAATAAGAATAATTAGAAGAATAAAAAGAAGAAGAATAAGAAGATTAAAAAGAATAAGAAGAATAAAAAGAATAATAAGAAAAAAAATAGGAAGAAAATTAAGAATAAGTACAATAAAAAGACAAAATAATAAAAATAATAAAAATAATAAAAATAATAAAAATAATAAAAATAATAAAAATAATAAAAATAATAAAAAGAATAAGAAGACAAATAAAAATAAATATAATTAAATGAATAAGAAGATTAAGAAAAAACACAATAATAAGAAGAATAAGAATAATAAAAAGAATAAGGAGGATAAAAAGAATAAGAAGAATAAGGAGAATACGAAGAATAAGAAGAATAAGAAGAATAAGGAGAATAAGAAGAATAAGAAGAATAAAATGAAAAAAAAATATGAATAATAAGTAGGATAAGAAGAATATAAAGAATAAAAAGAATAAGAAAAAAAATAAAAATAAGTAGATTTATAAGAATAATAAAAAAAAATAATAAGAATACAATAAAAACAAGAATATGTAGAAAAAAGAAGAATAAGAATAATTAGAAGAATTAAAAAAAAGAATAAGAAAAATAAGAAGAAGAAGAATAATAATAATAATAATAATAATAATAATAATAATAATAATAATAATTAGAAGAATAAGAAGATTAGGAAGAATAAGAAGAATAAAAATAATAAGAAGAATAAGAAGAATACGAAGAATAAAAAGAATAAAAAGAATAGATGAATTAGAAGAAGTAGTAGTAGTAGAAAAAGGAAAATAAGAAGAATAAGAATAAAAATGAGAATAGAAGAAAAAATAAGAATAATAAGAATAATAAGAATAAAAAAATAAAAAGAAAAAGAAGAATAAGAAGAATAAAAAGATTAAGAAGAATAAGTTGGAAAAAGTTGAATAAAAAGAATAAGATGAATAAGAAGAATAAGAAGAATAAGTTGGAAAAGTTGAATATAAAGAATAAGATGAAAAGAAGAATAAGAAGAATTAAAAGAATAAGAAGTATAAGATAAATAAGAAGATTATGAATAAAAAGAAGAAGAAGAAAAGAAAGAATAAAAAGAATCTGAATAATATGTAGAATAAGAAGAATAAGAAAAATTAAAAAATAAGAAGAAATAAAAAAAGAAGAATAGGTAGAATAAGAAAAATAAAAAGAATAAAAGGAATAAGCGAAGTATAATGAATAAGAAGAATAAGAATAATACGAAAAAATATGAAGTAAAAAAAACAAGTAGATTAAGAACTATATATAAATAAGAAGAATAAAAAAAATAAGAAGAATAAGAAGAATAATAGGAATAAAAAATAGAAAGAATAATAAAAAAGTACAATAAAAATATAAATAATATAAAGAATAAGAAGACAAATAAGAATAAAAATATTTAAAAGAATAAGAATGTTTAGAAAAAACATAATAATAAGAAGAGAAGAATACAAAGAATAAGAAGAATAAGGAGAATAAGAAGAATAAGTAGAATTAGAATAATAGTAGAATAAGAAGAATAAGGAGAATAAGAAGAAATAGGAGAATAAGAAGAATAAGGAGAATAGAAGAATAAGAAGAAAAAAATAAAAAAGAATTGAATAATAAGTAGAATAATAAGAATCTGAAGAATATGAAGAATAAAAAGAAAAAAAAAAAAATAAAAATAAGTAGAATTAGAAGAAAATAAGTATAAGAAAAATAACAAGAATAACAAGAAAAATAAGAATAATAAGAAAAAGTAAAAAAGAAAATAAGAATATTAGAAGAATAAAAAAAGAATAATAAGAAGAATAATAAGAAAAAAATAGGAAAATAATATAAGAATATAGTACAAAAAAAGTGAATAAAAAAGAATAAAAGAATAAAAGAAAAAAATGATAAAAATGAATAAAAATGAAAAAATATAAATAAGAAGACATAAAAAATAAATCTTATTAAATGAATAAGAAGATTAAGAAAAAACAAAATAATAACAAGAATAAGAATAATAAGTAGAATAAAGAGAATAAGAAGAATAAAAGAGAATAAGGAGAATAAGTAGAATAAAAGAATAAAAGAATAAAAGAAAAAAAAATATGTATAATAAGTAAATATTAAAAATAAGAAAAATATAAAGAATAAAAAGAATAAGAAGAAAAATAAAATAAGAAGAATTAGAAGATAATAAGAATAAGAAAAATAATAATAATAACAACAAAAAGAAGAAAACCAAGAATAAGTAGAAAAGGAAGAATAAGAATAATTAGAAGAATTAAAAAAGAAGAATAAAAAGAATATGAAGATTAAAAAGAAAAGATAATAAGATTAATAAGAATAATAGGAATAATATGAATAATAAGAATAATAAGAATAATAAGAATAATAATAAGAATAATAAGAAGAATAAGAAAGAATAAGAAAAATTCGAAGAAAAAAAGAATAAGATGAATTAGAAGAACAAAAAGAAGTAGAAAATGGAAAATAAGAAGAATAAGAATAAAAAATGAGAATAAAAAGAAAAAGAAAAAAAAGAAGAATAATAAGAATAAAAAGAATAAGAAGAATAATAAGAATAAAAAGAATAAGAAGAATAAGAATAATAAGAAGAATAATAAGAATAAGAAGAATAAAAAGAATAATAAGAATAAGATGAATAAGAAGAATAAGAAGAATAAGAATAATAAGAATAATAAGAAGAATACAAAGATTAAGAAGAATAAGAAGAATAAAAAGAAAAAGAAGAATAAGAAGATTATGAATTAAATGAAGAAGAAAAAGAAAAGAAAGAATAAAAAGAATATGAAAAATATGTAGAATAAGAAGAATAAGAAAAATAATAAAATAAGAAGAATAAGAAGAAAATGTAGAATAAGAAGAATAAGAAAAATAAAAAGATAAAAGGTAAAAAAAGATTATAATGAATAAGAAGAATACGAATAATAAGAAAAAATATGAAGAATAAAAAAAATAAGTAGATTAAGAACTATATATATAAAAAAAAAAAAAAAATAAAAAGGATAAAAAGAATAAGAATAATAATAAGAATAAGACACATAAGAAGAATAAGAAGAATAAAAAGTATAAAAAGTAAAAAAAAAAAAAGAATAACAGGAATAAGAATAAATAGAAGAATAAGAATAATAAGAAGTATAAAAGTATAAGAATAATAAGAAGAATATTAAAAATAAGAAGAATAAGAAGGATAAGAAGAATAAGAAGTATAAGAAAAAAAAGAAGAATAAGATTAATAAAAAGAACTTGATTAATAAATAGAATAAAAAGAATAAGTAAAATAATAAATAAAAAGAATATGAATAATTAGAAAAAATAAGAAAAATAAAAATAAAAAATGAATAAGAAGAATAAAAAGAATATGAAGAATAAGAATAATAAATTAAATAAGAAGAATAAAAAGTATTAGAAGAATAAGAAGAATAAGAATAAAAAAGAGAATAATAAGAATAAGAATAATAAGATGAATATGAATAATAATAAGAATAAGAAGAATACGAAAATAAAAAGAACAAGATGAAAAATTCTAATAAAAAGAATATGAATAATAAGTAGAATAAGAAGAATAATAAAAATAATAAAAAAGAAGATTAATAAAAATAAGAAAAATACGAAGATAAAGAAGATACTCAGAATAAAAAGAATACGAAAAATAAAAAGAATAAAAGAAATAAGAGGAGAATGAAGATAAGAAGAATAACAAGAATAACAAAAATAAGAAGTATAAAAAAATAAGTAGAATAAGAACAATAAGAAAATATGAAGAATAAGAATAATTAGCAGAATGAGAATAATATAGAAATATAAGAAGAATAGAAGAATATGTAGAACAAAAAGAATAAGTTGAAGAAGAATAAAAAGGAGTATAAGTAGATACATTAGAATAAGAACTATAACAAGAATAAGAAGAATAAAAAAGAATAGAAAAGAATAATACGAATAAAAAGAATAAAAGAATAAGAAGATTAAGATGAAATAAAAAGAATAAGAAGAATAAGAAGAAAGTAAGAAGAATTAGAAGAATAAGAAGAAAGTAAGAAGATAAGAAGAATAAAACAATAAAAAGAATAAAAAGAATATGAAAAAATAGACTAAGAAGAATAAGAAAATATTATAATAAGAATAATAAAAAGAATATGAAGAATAAAATAAAATTAAAATAATAAAAAATTAAAAATAATAAAAGGAATAAAAATAATAAAAGGAATAAAAGGAGTATGAAAAATAAGAAGAATAAGAAGAATTAGAAGAATAAATAAGGAAAATGAGAAGGCTAAAAAATTAAGGATAATAAGAACAATAAGAAGAATTATTAGGACATAACAATAAGAAGAATAAGAAGAATAAGTTGGAAAAGATGAATAAAAAGAATAAGAAGAATGAGAAGAATAAAAAGAATAAGAATAATAAGAATAAAAAAATAAGAAGAATAAGAATAATAAAAATAATAAGAAGAAAAAGAAGCAAAGAAGAAAAAAAACAATAATAAGAATAATAAGAATAATAAGAATAAGAAGAATAAGAAAAAAATAAAAAAAATATGAAGATTATTAAGAATAAGAAGAATAAGAAAAATAAGAAGAATAAGAAGAATACAAAGAATAAGTAAAATAACAATAATAGAATGAATCTAAAAAATATAACAAATAAAAAGAATAAAAAGGGAAGGAAATTTAGGAAGAATAGGAAGAATTAGAAGAATATAATGAATAAGATGATTTAGAAGAAAAAAAAATATTAAGAAAAAAGAATAAAAGAATAATAAGAATATTAATAATAATTAGAATAAGTATAATAAAAAGAATATCATAAAAAAAAGAATAATAAGAATAAGAAAAATAAGAAGAATAAAAAGAATAAAAAGAAAAAGAAGAATAAAAAAATATGAAGAATAAAAATAAAAGTACTATAGAAAGAATAATAAGAATAAAAAGAATATGAAAAATATTAACAATAAGACAAAAAAAAGATTTAAAAAATTAGAAGAATATGAATAATAAAAAAATAACAATAATTAGAAAAAAAAGAAGAATAAGAAGACTAAAATAATAAGAAGAATAAGAAGAATAATAAGAATAAAAAGAATAATAAGAATATGAATAATAAGTAGAATAAAAATAATAAGAAGAATACAAATAATAAAAAGAATATGATGAAAAATAAAAATAAGAAGAATTAGAAAAATAATAAGAATAATAATAATAACAATAAAAACAATAATAATAAGAATAAAAAGAAAAAGAACAATAATAATAATAAGAATAATAAAAAAAATAAGAATAAAATAATAACTAGAATACGAAGAATATGAAGAATAAAAAGAATAAAATGAATAATAAAAATAAAAAGAATAAGAAGAATAAGAAGAATAAAAAGATTCAAAAGATTAAAAATATAAGAATAATAACTTGAATAAGAAGAATTAAAAGAATAAGAATAATAAGAAGAATAATAAGAATAAGAAGAATAAGTAGAATAAGTAGTATAATAAAAGTAAGAAAAATAAGAAGAATAAAAAGAATAAAAAGTATAAAAGTAATAAGAGGTATAATAAGAATAAGAAGAATAAATATAATAATAAAAATAACGAGAATAAGAAGAATAAATAGAATAATAATAATAATATAAGAATAAGAAGAATAAAAAGATGAGAAGAATATGATGAATAAGAAGAATAATAAGAATAAGAGAATAAGAACAAAAAGTAGTATAAGAAGAAAATTAATAATAAAAATAATAAGAATATTAAATAGAATAAGAAGATTAGAAAGAATAAAAATAATTAGATGAATAAAAAGAATAAGAAGAATATGAAGAATAATAATAGTACAAAGAATAATAAGATAGCAATAATTGAAAGAATCATAAAAATATAAAGAATAAAAAAATATGAAAAATAAAATTGAAAGGATGCAAAGGAAGAATAGGAAAAATTTGAAAAATTGGAAGAAAACAAGATTTTGAATTATATAAATAACAGGAAGAAAATAAAGAATAAGTAGAATAAAATTAATAAGAAGAGTAAGAAGACATGAAGAATAAAAAGAAGAACAAAAAAATTAGAAATAAGAAGAATTATAAGAATAAGAAGAATAACAAGAATAAAATGAATAAGAAAAATAATTATAAAAAAAATAATAAGAAGAATAAGAAAAAAGAAGAATAAGAAATTTAAGAAGATTAAAAACTAAGAAGGAAAAAAAAAGAATAAAAAGAATAAGAAGAATAAGAAGAATCAGAAGATCAGAAGAATAAGTAGAATTAGAAGAATAATAAAAATTAGAAAAATAAAAAGAATAAGAAAAATAAAAAGAATAAGAAGAAAGAGAAAAAAAAGAATAAGAAGAATAAAAAGAGTATGGAGAAAAAAATAATAATAACAATAAGATGAATAAGAAAAATAAGAAAAATAGGAAGAATAAAACGAATCAGAAAATAAGAAGAAACTGAAAAATAAGAAGAGTTCGAAGAATAAGAAGAAAAAATAATAATAAGAATAAAAAATATAAGAAGAATAAAAATAAGAAGAATACGAAAAATAACAAAAATAAGAATAATAAAAAATTAAGAATAATAATAAAATAAGAATAATAACTAGAATAATAATAATAATATTAAGAATAATAAGAACAATAAGGATAATAATAAAAATAAGAAGAAAAAGAAGAATAAAGAAAACTAAGATTAAAAATAATAAGAAAATTAAGAAAAAAATATAATAACAAGAATAATAAGAATAAAAAAAAGAAAAGCAAAATTAGACGAATAAGAAGAATAAGAAGAATAAGAAGAGAAAGTAGAATAAGAAGAATAATAAGAATAAGAAGAATAAGAAGAATAAAAAGCTTTAGAAGAATATGAATATAAAGAAAAATATGAAGAATAAAAAATAGAAGAATAAAAATATTAAGAAGAATAAAAATAATTAGAATAAAAAAAATAAGAAGAGTGTGAAGAATAATAAGAATAATAAAATTAGAAGAATGAGAAGAAAGAGAACAAAGAAGAATAAGAAGAATAAGAAGAAAAATAAAAAGAATAATAAAAATCAGAGGAATATAAAGAATAAGAAGAATAAGAATTATAAAAAGAATAAGAATAATAAATTATATTAAGAATAAAAATGAAAGAAGAAAAAAAAAGATAAAAACTTTAACAAGAATAAGAACAATAAAAAACATAAAATAATCAGAAGAATTAAAAGAATTAAAAGAAGAATAATAATAATAATAATAAGAAAAATAAGAAGAATAAAAAAAAGAATAAAAATAATAAGATGAATAATACACTACAAGTAAAATCCCATATAGCTAGGGATAATTCCCTAGCTAAATGGGAATTTTTCATCGCTAAATGGGAAATAACAATGGAATACTAATGGATCCGGTGCCTTTCTAAAGTTTTCCTTGCTAAATTTTAACGACATAAGTTTCCTAACTCAAAAATTAGTGACAAATAATTCCTTTGCTAAAAAAGAAAAATTCCGTAGCTAAAATAGTAAGATAAATGAAATAATCCGTCCCTAAACAAAAATAACACGGAATATTTCCATATAAAGTGTTGGTCTATACATTTTAGTGACACATATAATCCTAGCTAAAAAAGTTTAGTGATGGAAAATCTGTCGCTAATTTTAATATTCCCTAGCTAAATTAGCAAGGGAAAATTCAATACCTAAATTAGCAAGGGATTTTCGCTTGCTAATTTAGCAAGGGATTTTTCCCTAGCTATTTTAATTTCAAAAATAATTTTAGAATTTAATTAATTTAAAATTTTTTAATTAAATAATTTAATATTTTTTATCAAATTGAATAAAAATTAAAACTATAAATATTTTATAATAAACAAAAATAAAATAATTTTATATCTTATTCAAATTCAATATTTTACATAATTGAAATAAAAATAACAAACTTTTATTTCATCTTCATCAATGTATCTCTCGACAGTGCTTAAAGTATAATATATCTGTTCATTGAGTTTGCTTTCTCTCCCTGTGCTCCTTCGATCATTATTTTTCTACTACAACAAAGCTGCCCGAGTCACTACACATAATGTCTTATTAAAAATCCTATTACTTATAAAAGTTTTGCATCAGGAACAAACGGTATATCTGTATGAAATTTAAACCACTCAATCAATTAAAAAAAGTTATCTTTTAATACATATATAATTCTATCGTATATATGTAAATATATACCAGTATTTCATTCATACATATATCTGTAGTATATGTACATAAAATATAATATTATTATGTACATATAAACTGAGTACAAATATACTCAGTATATATGTATATAAAAATACTATAGTATTATATGTACATATATACTGACTTTATTCATACGTATGTACCTCATTTGGTGATGTTGCTGCTGCCCTTGCCGCTCCTACCACTATTGTTGCCGCTCTTGCAGATAATGCCATTGCCGCTATCTATGCAAATACTATTGTTTTGTCGCCACTACTGCTGTTGCATTTGCTGCTGCCTCTATCGCTGCTGCTGTGTCTGCTGCCTCTGCTGCCTCAGCCGCCACTACCCCCGCCCTCTTCGTCTCTGCTACCACAGCTACCACAGCTGGCACCACTACCTCTGTGCTGCCGCCTCTACCACTGCTTCCAGTGCAGCTGCTGCTATCACCGTTGCCGCCACTACTTCTGTTGTAGCTGCTAATGCAACAACTACTACTGCCTCCGATGCTGCTGCTCCCGCCGCTACCACCACTGTCGATAATACTACTACTAATAATAGGTTTTTACATACCTATAATAGGCTAAAACTCTACCCAAAAAATCAAAGACACACAAACATTTTCATAGATATATAAAAACAATTAATATAGACATGAACAAACACAAATTAAAGTTGATTGTCATACTACCTTAAACTAAAATTTAATTAAATAATTTAATATTTTTATATTAAATTTAATAAAAAAACTATAAATGAAAATTTTAACTTAAACAAAAAAAAATTATTTAATAACTTATTCTAATACAATATTTCAAATAAAAAAAATGTATATTACATCTTAGTTATCAATGTATATACTGATTGTGCATAAAGCATAATCTTTAAATGCATTGACGTTGCTTTCTCCTCTGCTCCTCCGATCACCAACTTTCCACTATGAAAATGCTGTCCGAGTCACGGTGCTTCACATCTATTAAAAAATCCCTTCACTTATACAAGCTTCATATGGGAAACAATGTGGTAGCACATTTGTAAGAAATTTAAACAACTAAATAAAATCAAAATAAATTAAAAAAACTATGTTTGATAAATATATATTACTACAACAAAAATATACATATATACTAGCATTGCACTCATACATATATTACTGCAGCATTTGTACAAATAAATTGTAGTATTATGCATACCTATATACCGAGTACACATATACTCAGTATATATGTACATAAAATAATGCACAATTATATGTACGTATATACTGACTATATACGTACGTATATACTGCATTTTTTGTCATTCCTGCTGCTCCCACTATTGCTGCCGCCCTTGCCGCTGCTGCCAGTATCGCTATGGTTGCTGCCGGTGCTACCTCAACTGGCGCCACTACCGCTGCAGCCACTACTGCCGCCGATGCCGATGCTACCGCTAATACCCAGCTACCTCCCCTTCTTCCACTGCCACCCCACCGCCGTTGCTACCATAGCTGTCGGAGCTGCCGATGCCACCACTGTCATTGATGTCGCTGCTGCCGCAACTACCACATCTACAACTACTGATAATAGGCTTTTACATACCTCTAATAGGCTAAAACTGTACCCAAAAAATTCATAGAAACACAGACATATTCAGAGATATAAAAAATAGTTAATATAGACATGAACAAACACAAATTAAAATTGATTGTAATACAATTTAAATAAAAATTTAATTAAATAATGTAATATTTTTCAATTAAATTTTATAAAAACAGAAACTATAAATGAAACTTTTAAATTAAACAAAAAAATTCATTTAATAACTTATTCTAATATAATATTTTAAATAACTAAAAAAATAACAAAAAATATATTACATCTTATTAATCAAAGTATCCACCGACTGTACATAAAGTATAATCTATCCATGCATTGACGTTGCTTTCTCTCCCTCTGCTCCTCTGATCACCAACTTTCTGCTGCGAAAAAGCTGTCCGAGTCACGGTTAATCATGTCTGTTGAAAAATCCCTTCACTTATATGAGTTTCGTATGAGAAACAATGCGGTACCATATCTGTATGAAATTTAAACCACTCAATCAAAGCAAAATAAATAAAAAAATTATGTCTTAATAAATATATATTATTGCAGTAAATATGTGTATATATACTAGCATTTCGCTCGTACATATATTACTGTAGTATATGTACATATAACACTATTGTAATATGCGTACATACATACTGAGTACATATATACTTAGTATACATGTACATAAAATACTACAGTATTATAACTACGTATATACTGACTATATACCTACGTATATACCACATTTGTTGCCATTGTTGCTACTCCCATCGTTGCTGCCACTAGTGCTGCCCCTACCACTACCACTGCTCCTACCGCTGCTAACGGTGCTACCACTATAGATGGTGCTGCCATAGCTACCATTGCTGCCGCCTCTGCCAGTGCAGCCAGTGCTGTAGTCACTGCCGCCTCTGCCACCACTGCCTGCTGCCATCACTGTTGGTGCTGCCGCCATTGCCATTGCTATCGGTGCCTCCACTGCCACTGCTGGCAAAATAAAATCCAACATTATTCACATTTTTATATAAAATTATATGCAAGATAAAATACACCTTACTTTATATATCACATTTTAGAAAAATCTTGCGATGTAGGCTCTTTAAAAACTACACCGGAATATTAAAAATAAAGAATAAAATTAAAGATAAGAATAAAACTTAATTTTTTGAGTGGACTCGTATAAACAAGACAACTAGAAAATTAGGTGATAAAATTATTAAAATTCAACATTTTTATATTGATTATTTTTTGACCATCAATATATCCTTAAGTATTAGGTCTCATCTCACTAGCATTAAATCCTCAAAAATAACATCATTAAAACACACATAAAAAAATTCAAGTTTAAGAAAAAATCTATAGATAATGTCAAAATAAAAGTATCAGACATGATAGTTTTATTCATTGCTTAGAATAATAATTTTCATCATAGGTTGTATACAAAAAGCACGCAAAGCTAAGATTATTAAATATGCAAACAAAACATAAAACTTCACCTCACTAAATCTAATAAAAATTTCAAAATAAAGATATTTGTGCAAAAAGAATACAAAAATAACTATACTTTATGAACTATATAAGGACATACAATATAAGTATGAATGATAACGACCATACCTAGCACATGAGGTTCCTACTTGACACATGATCTAAGAGAGTTTGATATCTCAAACTCAAGGCCTATTATTTTTGGAGAAGATATTTACCATCACAACCGAGTCAACGACTTGTAATATAAGGAACAAAATGATATTTACTTGTTTTGTAACTACAATATAAGAGAAACCCAAGCTTATAAATAAAAAAATAAAAGACTATGAGTAGCTCATACAAGTTAGGTGATTGCATAGAATGAAAATCAATTGAATTCTGCTACAGACTTTCCATGCAGATCCGAGCACGGCTATGGCTCTTTCAAACTTGAGCTTCAATACTACCTTCTTACACTCTTCAACACTTCTGGGCAGCTCTTGATCCATTGGGCAAATCTTTTTAACCTGATTCATGTTCAGTCATAGAAGTTATGATGAAAGAGACCCATGGTGTTGATGATCATCAAATATGTTGACTGAAATAACATTAAACATGGTATTGATTAAAGATGAATGAAGTTTGTGAACCAAGCTTATTGATATGATTAGACATGTTGAAAATCCTTCAATACTTCTTTTTGATTCCCCATGTCAAGATATATACTACCTTTTCTGTAATAACCTTGTAATTTCGGGCAAATATTAGGAGGAAGAAGAAGAAAAGTATACACAACAGACTCATGATGCATTATGTGCCTTGGAATATTAAGGATCACAATTGATAGCCTTGGAAACATCCTCTATAGCACACCCATTTTCTTCTAGTTTGGAATGGGCAATTGCACGATTGGCCCAATACACAACATTCTAATCTTGTAATTGATAGCTTGTGTGTTAGTTCTATAGCACGAGCAAACTTGTTGGCTGAAAAAAAAAGATGACAAAACATTCTTATCAATGTCAATATGATCGAAATGACAAATCTAGCTATGATTAAAATTGATGAGACTATATATTAGCATCATAAAAATAAGTGTAAGCAATAGCAACCTTACATACATATTATATTAGAATCTTACTTCTATGAAATAACAATCAATTTCAATATGCTTTATGTTCTCGGTTATATATCAAATTTGAATGCTTAGTTATTTAATTATCACAGTCAACATAGAAATTTTATCTAGTTGATTCAATATATGAATGTCAACTATCATATATAATGACTATGCCTAAGCATTCTACCTCTTTATTCTTAATTTAAAATTGATATCTATCTCAATTCCTCGAGGAAAATTTTCTAGGCACCAACATGATTCAGATGGGAACGAGCCGCATGAATCTTGGCAGGTATGAGATTTTATTTTATGAAATTCTTTGATAAATATATGGAATGAAATTATTAAATTATCATGCATCTTCTAATTCATAAATAACAATAAAATTCAGTTTTTTATTTACTAGTAATAGTAAAAACCCATTTTTTACTTTCAAAAGATGAACACATGAGCTCAATTAAACTCGAACTCAAAATATTAACAACTTGACTCGAGCTCAATTGAACTCGAACTCGACTCATATCATTAGCAGCCCTAATTATTAGTATGAACTACTACTACAAAATAATAAATTATTATACGTACTATGTTATATATGGTTGATAATGTTTATAACACAAAGAAACAAACATATTGATGATGATGATACTCATCCTATTAAAACAATATTCATTAACTAAAAAAAATCACACCCATGATTGATATTTATTGATATTCTAAATCAATGAAAAAAAATGCATCATGTCATCACCAAATTAACATCATAGATAGAAAAAAAAATGCCAAATAATTATGATCATAGTTGTTTGAAACTTGTGATACAAGAAATGATACAATAATACAACATATATTTTTTAATGAAAATTAATAGGTTTCACAATTTATATCTTATTTTAAAATATATCTTACAATACAAATACCAAACATGATATGAGATGTGATACTATGATAGAACAATACATACATTCTCAACTATTTTTTATAATTTTAAAAAAAATCAAATTAATTTTTCCCGTTAAAGAATTTATTATATTAATTATTTAAATATACAAAAGAATTAAAAAATAATCATAAAAAATAAGCAAAATAATCTTATACAAGAGGTTATATTTTTATTATCACGTACTATAATTCATACTTTTAATATACATTTAAACAAATATATTTTTTTACATATTTTTTACAACGTGGAAAAAATTATGTTACATGATACGATATAATACATAATACAAAAAATGGAAAAATAATATACGATATATTTTATGAGCTAACAACTATGATTATAATGTAGGGAAAGAAAATATGGACAAGAAAAGCAACATATATACATCATACACACACACACACACACACACACACACACAAAACTTGCATAATATTTGAGAGGAGAATGTAAGGGCTAGTGAATAAAACTAAAAAAAAGAAAAAGCAAAGCATCAACGTGAGCAAGCTAGGATTGAGTTTCTGAAGATAATGAAAGTTGGCTAAGGGAGACTAGAGTGAAGCTAAGAAATAACAACATAAAAGAAATAGCTTAGTTAGCCATCTGTAAACATGATTTCTCTAATGAAAAAAATGCATAAATAAAAGAGAAAAACATAAGCCACTCTAATTCGATAAGGATTATGGTTGAGTTTCATAATAACTAATGCATGAGTAATAAACGTGCCCAAGTGCATTGTGATAGAATTACTAAGAAAAGTCTTCAATAATCAAACTAGCTAAAAGCTATCCTTTTTCTTTATTATTAAGATAAGGCATTAGCCTTAAATATCCTATGATATCTATATTCATATCTTTCCTTGAATAAAAAAATTATGATATGCCACTTTGCCTTTTATCATTTAAAAAAAGTCATCTCCCCTCATTTTTAACATTGTGGTAGACTAGTCGGACCCCAATGAGATAGAATTCTTAAGGATGCATTACTTTCCATGCCATGTGCTTCCTCCAATGCCAGAAATGGGGCTGCCCTATATTATACAGCCAAGCACATTCCTAAACAAGCTAATTAAGAGAAGTAAAAGTTGCTTGTAGATAAAACTTGTCAAAAAGAGAAGGATGACAATAATTGCATGCAATTCTTGCTAGGGTGCTCATAGATATTAAGAGCTCTACAATCTTAAGTAGAATATTTGTTTGTTTATATTAAGTGGTGTGATGCTGAAAGCTCAATCAATTTATTTTGAATATAGGACATCCTTAAGAATGCCCTAACTATTTATTTGCAAGGGCGGGGAGCAATAAAGAATAAGGATGATATATGGAACATTGATCCAGCAGTTGAGCCTAATGTGATAGAGATAAATAAGCTCATTTCCTTGAAAGGTTGTTTAACTAGTTGAAATAACACAGAGGGTTCTCCCACATATATATTTGCATAGTTGAATGTCAAATGAAAGATACAATGTGACAAATAAAAAAAATAGAATTGAAGAGGAACTAGAAGCCTTAAGTGCTAGGCCTGACCAATTCCCTTTTCTCTTTGAAAACATAGGTGAAGGGAGGGGAAGAATAAAAATTTGTTTACCTGATTGGACTATTCTCATGTTACAAAATCTTCTTCTTCATATGAGCCTTAAAGGGAACTTAGAATACTTTGTCTATTGTATTTTTCACACACACACACACACACACAAACACACACACACACACAAACACACACACACACACACACACACACACACACATGTATATAACCTATGGGCTGGATGGCCTTTTGTTTTGAAGAATGAAACCTTAGTTAGGATAACGAAGACAAAGCCTTCCAACATAAGTTATTAAAACATTATTCGCTATTACCATCAACAACAAAGCGTGGCTTCTTGCCCAGGGCCCATAGGGCTCTTATAATTAATTGGCCTTGTATATACTATCTCAACATATATAAGAGAAAGACTGATCAAAAACATATCTACAAAGCCTTTGTATATATGCTATCATTAAAGGTGATTACTATTTTAAAAGAATACTAAAATAGCCCTACAATGCAAACTTGCTACCTAAGGACCAAGTCCATCACATCATACCACCAACCTCCAATCTATTTATGAAATAACTATTTATATTTAGAATGAATTTATTATTGTGATTACAATTATTGGGCTATTTTATTGTCATAATTATATTATCCAAATCCATGCAAAATCAAAACTCTCATCAATGTGTAGAATTAGTTGAGATAATCTTCTTCACGATACACCCACGAAATTATCAGAATTATTTCAGCAACATAAGTAAAAATCAACGAGATTATTAGAGTGCCATTATCTAGTAAATAACACTTCAAATGACATGATAGATCTCACTCAAAATGCAAACATAATTAATAGTCATCAAAACTAATATGATTGTGTTTTAACTCCTTGTTGATTTTTATCTAGGTTAAAACCTTCTACTAGATAAAACATTCAATTAGTAATGGGTGTAACAAAGTTCAACTGGATAAGTTTCAAACAAGATCCAAAGCCATGTTAATGGTAATTCACATATTGTGGTTATTTAAAGCATCTACTCCTTGAATTGGAGCATGAAAAATGTCAGCACCAGACGATGATATCCATGTGGTGTCTATTTACATAGGGTAATTAGGTAACATAGAATCAACTATGGATAACATTAGGCATTATGACAAACCCTACGGGTTTGGGCTCATACTTTCAAGTAGGTATACATCAGATACACAAGTTCTAGTTGTAGAATAGAATTAGCTAAATATACAAAATCAATCAATAGAAATGAAAATAAATTGCTAGAAGAATATTGAAAACTATATAAATACATATAATAACTATTTAAAATAAAAAAGGAAAAATTATTAAAATATAGAGAGCTATTTTATCACTAATTTTCTTTAGGCAATTTTACTGAAATAGGGTGATTTCTTTTATTAAAATGCAACTTTCGATTAGAACCTAGCTTTTTGATTGGGCCGAAATGAAAAATTTGATCATTTTAATTATTAATTATCTTTGTTTAAATTTTTTTTTGCTTAAATTTGTAAAAAGAGTGATCCGTTATTTTATAAGGTATTAATATTAAAATGAGATATTTGATTTTCTTTGAGAAATGCATAATTATTTTTTCTAAAGTATATTAGAAATCCATGAATTAATAAAACATAAAATAAATTTTATTTTGGTGCACTATTTAAAGATAAATTAAAGCATCATATATATATATATGTGTATGTATGTATGTATATGTATATGTATGTATAAGCATATATATATACGTACATATAAATATATGCATCTATAAATAAATATATATAAACAAGTATACACACACACACACACACATACATATAAACATGTACATATAGATATATATATGTGTTATCAAAATTGTTTTTTTATATAGTTTATGTAGGCTTATATATATATATATAATAATTATATAACATCTATATATACAAATGTATATATATAACATATGTTGATATATATATATATATATAAAGTATATAATTAATATATATATACATATACATATAACATATGTTTTATATATATGTAACATATGCATATATATATATATATAATGTGTGTGTGTGTTGTGTGTATATATATATATTAATGAATATATACATATGTATATATATAATGGTTATATATAACATATGTTTATAAATATTTATTTATATATATAATCATATGCATTAGATTTATCAAATTCAAAGACCATAACAATAACTTTTTATATGTTCACTTTTTTAAAGCTTCATTGAGACTTGTAATCACATAAAGTTTGCCATCATCTTCTTATCTCACTTCAATGTTTATAGTGATTCAATTTTTTTTGGGTTGTTCTTTTACCTTAGCCACTTGAATCCTAAATATCCATAGTTTATAAGAGTTTAAATCATGTTTTTTTATGGTGACATTTTTGGTATGTTTTAGACCATTATTTGAGCTAAAATCATTATAAAACTACAAAGCACTAAAATCAAAACTACCAAGCACTAAAATCATTATAAAAATGAAGTTTTAAGTACTTGTATAAATTCATTAAATAGCATAAACCTAGTTTATACAATAAGCTGAAGGGATTACTCATTGAATATATCTTGTCACATGAAATTCAAAAGGACTTACGAAATTTTAGAGTTTGCATCTATGTAAAGATATATTTCAGTTATTGGAGTTGATATAACTTGCCTAGGCAAAAGGCTATGGTAGTTATTGGAGTTGAGAGTTTTTAATGTATACCAAATACTAAAAGCAATCCAATTACCTAATCATCCCTCTATTTTTTAAGCTTTTAAATTTTTCTTTTTAGTCAATTGATTGTCAATAAGAATTATAATAGTATTATAAAATAAAAGAAAAAACTCGTAATACTATTTTTTTTCATTTATTGGGTCTGAGTTTCTATTCATGAATAATATTTTTGTGTTTTTGATCGTAAGCTTTCTTCTTCTCTTCTTTCTGTATGCTTCTTCTTGTCTTCATAATTATTTGTTTGTGTAAAAATATATCCTTCTCTTTATAAGTCCTCATTTGTGCTTCTATTCTTTTTTGACTTCTAATAATTCTTCTTTAATATGTCTTTGTACTTCTGTAAGAATAGCATTAGTTTTTTATTTTTCTCTATAACTCATTTTTGAAAACTTTTCTATAACTACTCCTTTTATTTTAAATTATATCCAAGCATCCCAACCACACACACACACACACACACTCACTCATATATATATATATATGTGTGTGTGTGTGTGTGTGTGTGTGTGTGTGTGTGTTGTTTGAGTGTGCGAGTGAGTGAGAGTGTGTGTATGAATATGTGCATACACATATATTTACATATATAGTATACATACAAACATACATATGTATGTATATATTTATATATAAAAATATATTCACATATATCTAACCTACTCTCACACACACACACACACACACACATATATAATAAACATACACATATGTATGTATGTATTTATGCATGTATTTATACAAACATACACATATGCACAACCATATATATACATTTATATATATATATATATATATATCTATACTTATATACATACATATATATATATATATATATAAGATATATATGCTTAACAAATATCATTCTCTTAGATTTTTCTTTAAATGATCTTTAAGTCACTACAAGCCGGCTTTAATCTTCTATATGTAATAATTTCATTTTTACACAAAAAATATTCAAATAAAGGTAATTTTTAAAATAAAAGAAATAGTACTAAAGTATGATTATATATATATATATATTAAAATACATAAAATTAAATTCTTCCCTTTGTTTTTATTAAATAGGTAATAAAGATAAAAAAACTCTACTTTCATGGAGTTATCAATGACTTGAATGTGAAATTTTGATAGTTATAATCTATTATCTAATTTAGATATTCCATTCTTAAAGATGAATCTCAAAATTTTAAACCTTAATTAGTCATAGAAATTATGTTTATTGGATTCCACTGTCGAGTAGTATCGATAAAATCTTACTTTTTAGAACCTAAAATTTAGTAAATTTCACAAGTTATATCAAAATTATCCATCAACTAAACTACTAAAAGTTGTATTTATATTTCTCTCTCCCAATCCTTCTCTAAATTAATCCATCCAATAACTCAAATATTCAAATACCATAATTTAAGATCCAAGTTATTATAAATGCATTTGTTCAATATTTTTTCATATTTCATTAAGCAATCTTTATACCCTTCATCATAAATATTAAGATCATCCTCATCCATAAAGACAACTATACTTAATTATACCAATTTTTAAAAGAAATTAGAGTACCTTTGGAAAATTATTCGAGTAATTCATAAACTGATTAGCATATGCCAGCAAGCATAAGTTACAAAAAGGGAAGCATATTTATCATATATTTCACCAAATTAGGTAAAAATAATTAATTTATCAAAATAATTTTCACTTGATGAGTCTTGCATGATCAGGTATTACCTAATGTGTACAACTATAACACAATGGTTTAGGGTCATCCACTAGTATTAACTTTTTGATGTTGATGAAAGAAGAGTGCGATATTGTAGAATTGATTTGGATATAAAGGAAAAGTTAAATTTGTAGTACTACAAGGAACTAGTTGGCCACTTGAATGAAGAAGATAAAAGTTGATAGGAATCCTAAGAGTTGAAATTTAGAAGACACTAATTACATGACTAATCAAGGTACAAAGTTTTATATTTGTATATAAAAATGTGATTCTTATACTAATAGAATGAATTTTATAAAATAACTCTACAATTCACATTCTCTAATAAATATATTGCTATAATCCATAATTAATATAGCATCCTTTTTTTTATAAGTAATAAAGTACTATAAAATTTTGTTCGAACTATTCTATTTTTAGATTACAACATATATTCCAAAATAAAAATTAAATCTCAATTTTGATTTTCTTCATGATCATTCCGCTGTCACTGGATTTTCCTTCATATTATCTTCTGTTTTTTCATTCCATATGTAATAAATTATTGCTGCAAATGTGGATTTCCTTTGAATATTCCTTGGAGACCCACGTGAATATTCTATTTGCATCATTTTGAAGATGTTAGAAATTAAATTTTTTACATCTTTTGCCTGCATCTAGCAACATTTTCCTGCCATAATATATTCTATTTACATCTTTGCAAATAGAACATTAAAAAAATATGGTTAAAAATTCACCATCAAAATTTTGTGGGATTGAGGATGAGAATAACTGATATTTGGTTCTTAATCTGCCCAATTCTGCTATCCCAAGATAGATAGCATATTTTTAGATGTAATTTTTAAACCAAATTATTTTAACAAATATATATCATCCTTGATTTAGCTAACCATAGATTCTATATGTCATTTAAAAAAAATGATATATCTAATGATAATTATCCATTATATATTAATCAAATATCAAATAAAATAGATTTAAAAAAATCTAATAGAAAAATTTGTGCAAATTATGAGTAATTGGAAATGAAACCCAAAATGTAGAAAATGTTTATCACTCGATAATTAAATTTTCTAGTTACACCAATATTTCTTTTATTAAACCTCACAAAAGTTTCATTAAATGAATTGTGAAAGAAAGTGTGACACTTGTGAGTTTAAATTTTTTAATTCCATATTGAGTTTAAAGTGAATAAGTGAAGAGGTTTTTGCATACTTCCAAATCTAATATTGATTTATACAATTAATAAGTCATGAAGTTTTCTCAATAGAATTGCTCAGATAATCTGATTCATTTATTTTACAAGAATTTTGGACTCAATTATAATAATAACTTGATTGGTCAAAAATATCAATTTGTTAATTAAGTCTCATTTTCACTTGATACAAAATAGCATATGATTAATTGATAACTTTAATACTCTTAAACCACCTTATTAATATGAGGGGAAATTGTTGAAACTTCAATAATTACACATGCACTTGTCTTGTTTGTTGAACTTCAACATACATAAATATAATGAGCAATGTTTATGCCCCATACATATTGAATTTGAGTTAAGTTAAAAATATTTAATTCAAGCAATTAGAGATATAAATCAAGTTATGAATAAAATAAAAATTTTAGGATTTAACTAAATCAATTAAAGATAAAATCATGTGATGAATTTGTGTTAAGTAAAATTGGATTACACTATAATTAATGAATTTATTTAAATTATTTTTAATTATATTAATAAACATTTCCTCATAAACTAGACTTTAAATTTAACATGTAATTTTTTAATTCTGACATGATTTAAAAGTTTTATCATTATTACATATATTCCTATGTTAATTTAATAAAAAGAATATATATTGCAAACAAAATTCGATAAATTTTGCAGGGTAAATAATATTTTCATATATTACTTACAAATCAATAATCTTAATATTATAAAATTAAAATTATTAACAAACAACTTTTTAACTCTAATCTACTATACTTAATCTTTTCAGAATTAATATTAACATTGTATTTTTATAATATTAATAAAAATATGTGTTTATTATAAATTTAGAAGCCAAAAGAAGAGCATTACTCTTGACCTAAAAATATGAGTTTTTAGGTCAATTAATGCTCTACCTAAGTAATACTCATTTTTTCTATTATTCCCAAAATTCATTCAAATATTGGGAATAACTTCATTCCCAATATTTTATTTATAATTTATAATATAAAATTCTCAAATTACTCATAATATTTAGTGAGTGTTTCAAATTCTTCGAGAGGCCCTTAGGGTTTAGTCACATAGTGTTCGCCTTCATTGACACATTTACACACTTAGAACACCTACCATCATCTTTACCTTCTATTTGTAATGAAGGTTGTTTTGATGGTGAAAGATAACATCATAACAATATTTTCTACAATCATACAAAGTAAATAATAAGCAAAATACCTTTTCTAGTATTAATCTTTAAAATGAGAGCACCTTGCACTTGCAATAGCTAAGAAACTAATAGTGTAAATGAATACAAGATGATAGAAAAGAAGTCATAAAAATGTGATCAGGGTGTTGAAAAAGGACACAATCAGAAAATTACTTTTATATAGAACATGTCTAGTGAACCCAACAACCTATATAACATCCATAAGGCTAAAATTTTCAGATAGAAGCTACCTCTTTTAGAGCATCTTGGTTCCAGAAGAGCTCGCACTCCTCTATTACCTCATTCGGCAACTTTGGGATCCTGGTGAAAAAAAAGTTCCTCTTTTTTAATAATAGAATACATCAAAATCATCAAAAGTATCATAAGGACTCGTATAACCATATTTCAAAATGATTCAAAAGTATAATAATTCAGATAATAAAATGAAGTTAAAACCTATTTTTTGGAGAAATCCCCCTACCTCATACTTGTTTGTCATAATGTATGGGATAGAATTCTTGTAATAAGAAGTTTGCATAATGAATTAAAGAAACTACTAGTACATAATTATTCCATCAGTATCCACATCATGTGTAGAAGATTTGATATAAATTTCAAAAAGGAAAATGGTAGAGGAAAGATAGAAAATCATATATGCAAGTCTAGAAATAGAAGTAACATGAATATTATAACTAAGACAAGTCTGGTCATTTCAAAAGAAATTCTATAAGTATATTGAATTGTTAAAATGAAATGATACCTTAGATGTTACAATGATAAAAGAAGAAAGTGTTTTTTACTTTTTATTGGTAAAAAATTATGTTGATTATTTGATTTTGGATTTTGTGGTATCATTTCATACCGACTACACAATATGAGACATTAAAAAATTATGTTGTTGGAAATCTTGAGCAAGTATATCTCACTATAAAGGAACAATTGTATATAATTTTTATTGGTGATGTCAACTTGAGGATATCAAATAGATCTGTGTGATAAATGCATAGAGAAGACATTAACCACCCTTAATACAAAATCTAATAATGACTGGTCGGCTTAATGATGATGTCCCAATTTAACTTTTAAAATGATGACATATGGAAATTTATGGATCAACCATGGTTGTTGCTCAAGGAAACAAAATTAGAATAATCAACATCACATATGTTGGTAAAGATATATTTGTTGTTGATGATTTGACAATGAGTTCGATTTGTTGCATTACAAACTCAGACACACGAGTGAAAAATGAGACAACTATTATAATCTAGAGGTAAGGTATCTATACATAATTTTTGTAATCATGATTTATGTAAAAGTTGTATCTTCAATAATCAAAATGAGTAAGTATTTCAAGAGTTGGAAGAAAACCAAAATTAGTAAGATTGGAATTAGTTCATACAATTATGTAGAGACATGCTCATGTTTCTTATGTTGGGTGATCCCACTATTATGTGATATTTATTGTTGATGCAAGCATATAGTATCTTGATGCTTCTCTATCTATTTTAATTATTTTTATGTACAAGCTATTCTATCATTGACTAAACATAAGTCTGTTAGGAACAAATGAGTTTAATCATGGTGCATGGTTCATTGAGAATAAGAAAAAATGATTTATATATTTATGAAGATCAAACATTAATTTTTTCCAATCTTATGGTATGAATATGATTCTATGCTTTTAATGTTAATATTGAGCTACTTAGTTCAAATGACATGCAAAATATTATGGATTAACTTGATTGAGTCGTACATTACTAGTTTCCAAAAAAAATAATATTGTTTTAGTAATCAAAGTACTTTGTTAATCATGTCATTTGAAGTATTCATGAAAGAATAATCAAAATAAGTTTGAATGCAGAGACATGATTTTCATAAGAAATAATTTCATAGGAAATACACTTTTAAGTTACTTTTTTATCCAAATTTTCTCATGTCCTAAGTAAAATGTGATTTATATTTGATAAATATGGTAATAAGTTTTTTTAAACTAAAATTTGATTATATTTTATTAGATTATATCTTATAATCATTATTTTCTTAAATTAATATATTTTTAATATATTTTTAGTTATTGTAACTAATCGAATGCCTTTTAGATTATCTTAACTTGATCCTAACTTTATTTTAACGATGAATTAAATTATTTTATAATGATTTTTTTTCAAAAAAAAAATTTACCAAGTAATATATTATATTATAAATTTGTTGCAACACTTTCACTAAATAAGTTTATTACTCAAATAATCATTGATTATTATTTTTATGTCTAATTTGACTCAACAAAGAATTTATACAAGCATATAATTATTTTTATAAAATTACTTTTGTAACTATGAAAGTAGATTTCTTACTCAGATAAACATAAAGGTTAAGAAGTTTGTGATAACCATTCATAAAATATCAATTATATTTCTTAGTCAAACAACATCATGCAAAATGATAAATATGGAAATATATGTCATTCCTTACTATATGTGGTACATTGCCATCCTTTTTATTTGTGAATTGGAAAATGAATAACACATGATATAAGGATCTCCTATAATGTTAGTAAATGGACAATTTATTTGGTACCATACTAGATGTTAGCGAGCACATAAACAAGTATGTGGTAGAACTAGACTTATGGGGTATACTATTCATACATATAAGACAAATAAAGCTTGGTTTCAAGATAGAGTAGGATAACCTATTTAATGAAATAGGAGAATGTTCAAATATTTTGGCACAATTTGGTTTAGATAAAAAAAATAAGTATAGTTTCTTTAAAAGATAGTGTTAATGGTTTTAAAAGTTGTTAGGATAAACAAAAAGAAGAATTTTACTTGAAGACAAAAGAATACAAGATGGAATGTTCTAGTATATACAATAAAAGTCAATTTGGTTTTATTTTTATTAGTATGAAATAGCTGAGCTACTATAAAATTGAAAGATTTATATCAAAGAATACCTAATAAGATAAGATAGATCATTAGTCTCTAAATTTTATATTAAAAGTGAGATAACATATTCCAAGAATTGATTAATACCAAGAATTAATTTATGTATAATATTTTTTTTATCCTTATTAGTCAAAGACAGATTATTTATAGTTATATGTTTATAAGATATTTGGAGAAAGAAACAAAATAGAGAACCCAGTTAACATAAATTTATTTTCTTAAGTTACAAAGCAGGCGAAAACAAAGAAAATATCAAGCATTATTTATTTCTTAAGACAGAAGGAGAGTGGAAACAAAAATGCAAAATATTTAGTATTTGAAATCAATAAACCCTAAAATTAAATAGTAAACGAACAAAGATTACCCTGAAATTTTTGTTCATTAATGGGTGTTGTGAGAGTTAAAATAAAGTAGGTGAAATGAAAAATAGAAGAAAATAAGCAAAATTGGGGGAAAATAAAAAACAAACTAATAACCAGAATATTCTATAAAACAAAAATCACTAGAGGTAATCAAATTGAGAGAGAAGAGATATGTATATAGCATTCGAAGGAGAAGAACAATGAAATTATTACCTGGTAACGAAGATGAGATAGATTTCTAGGTTGCTCCCTCGTGTTTGGCTCTCCTTCGTCGTTTGAGAGATAGAAATTTTTTAGCATTTTTTTTCTATGAAACCTTATATATACTAAATGTTATAAAATAAAATACAAAAAAAAAACTAAAATAAATTTATAAAAAATAATAATTTAAATAAAATAATAGAAATAGATTTTTATTTAACCATAAATGATATTATTTAATAAATAAATAAAATAATTATATAATAATAAAGTATTCACACACACACACACACACACACACACACACACAATATATATATATATAATTATATGGTTATAAATTTATAAGAATTCAATTTATTTTTTATTAATATAATATGAAATAATTATAAAAGCATATAATTTGAATCTTTTAATCATTATAAATTTTAATGTTTGAAGTGTTTATTTAATAACCACACTGAAATATTAATTTTTTAAATCATCAAATTTTTTTGATATAATTAAAACATCAATATATTAATTTTAAAAGGCAACTTTTTTCTTTTAAATTTTATGAAAAATTAAATTTTTTTTTATAATTCAAAATTTTAATCTTTAGTCTTATTTTTTAAAAAATTTTTATAATCATAAAAATATTATTTTTACTTTTATTTTTATAAATATTTACTTGTTTATTTGTTTTTCATATATTTTTATAATTTTAATCAAACAATTGTTTATTTTAGTTTTTTATTAGTTGTAATTTTATTTATTTTATTTATTAATTAAAATATTTTATAAATATTATAATTATATAATAAATATATAAGTTTTGTAATACAAATATTTAAATATCATAAATAAATATTTTATAAAATTAAGTATAATATTTTAATTAAATTATAATCAAAAAATAGTTATTTTATATTTAATATAAATTTTTATTCATATTTATATATTTATTAATTTTTTTATAATATCATATTTTAATTATTATATGAGAAGATTATGTCATTCAAGGATCGCTCATCTATAGACCATGACATACCTTTAATATATAAAATTATATAAAATATTAAATAATAATGCTTAAAAAATATCATTAAAGATTAGCGATGAAATTATAACTAACCCAAATAGCTAGGGAAAATCCCTAGCTAAATGCATATATTTTGATAAAATAAATATTTAAAGAATTATCATTCTAATTTATAAAAACTAATAAAAAAATAAATTCAGATAATTATTTAGTGACGGATATAAATTAGATAGGAAAGTTTCGTCGCTAAATCCGTTGCTAATAATTAGCTAGGAAAATATCATCGCTAAATCCAAATCTAAATCATGGATTTAATTTGCAAGCAAAAATCCGCCGCTAAATCCGTCGGTAAATCAAGGATTTAATTAGTAAAGTAAAATCTATCGCTAAATCAAGGATTTAATTAGCAAGGGAAAATCTGTCGCTAAATCTGTCGCTAAATCAGGGATTTAATTAGCAAGAAAAAAATATGTCGCTAAATCCGTTTCTAAATCGAGGATTTAATTAGCAAGGGAAATTCCATTGCTAAATCCATCGCTAAATCAAGGATTTAATTAGCAAGGAAAAATCCGTCGTTAAATCCGTCACTAAAGCAAGTATTTAATTAGCAAGTAAAATACCGTCACTAAATCAAATATTTAATTAACAATGGAAATCCATCGCTAAATCCGTCGCTAAATCAAGGATCTAATTAGCAAGGGAGATTTGTCGCTAAATTCATCGCTAATTTCAGGAATTTATTAGGGAGGAATATTCTATCGCTTAATCCCCAGCTTTTCTTGAGTAAAATTTATGAAAATCTTTCGTTGCTAATCCGTCACTAAATACCTCACTTTTCTAGAATGAAATTTATGAAAAATATTCCGTCATTAATCCATCGCTAATCTGTTACTATTTTTTTCAAAGAAAAATAATAAATGTCTTGCTATTACTAAGCTAATCCATCGCAATTTAGCTAGGAATTGATCCCTAAGTAAAATTCCCTGGCTAAAATGATTTTTTCTTATAGTGAGAAGAATAAGAATATTAAGGAGAATAAAAAGAATAAAAATAATAAGAGGAATAACAAAAAAAGAAGAATAAGAAGAATAAGAAGAACAAGAAGAATAAGAAGAATAATAAGAAAAAAATGAATTAGAAGAATAATTAGAATAAAAAATAATAAGAATAAGAAGAATAAGAATGATTAAAAATATAAAATGAATAATAACATAAAAGTATAAAAATAATAAGGAGAATAAGAAGAATAAAAATAATAGGAAGAATAATAAAAATAAAAAAAATAAAAAAATAAGAAGAATAAATAAAATAAGAAAATAAGAAAAATAAATAGAATACAAAACGAATAAGTAGAATAAAATGAATAAGAAGTATACGAATAAAAAAAGAATACAAATAATAAAAGAATATTAAGAATTGAAAGAATAAGAACAAAAATAAGAATATGAAGAAAAATAAAAAATAAGTAGAATACGTAGGATAATATGGATAAGTAGAATAAGATTAATAAGAGATAAAAAGAAGGAGAATGAGAAGAATATGAAGAATAAGAAATGTAAAGAATAATAAGAATAAGTCAAGAAGAAAAATAAAAAGAATGAGAAGAATAATAAGAAAACAAAGATTAAGAAGAATATAAAGAATAAGAAGAATAAGAATGATAAAAAAGTATAAGAAAAAAAGAAGAATAAAGAAAATAAGAAGAATAAGAAGAATATGAATAGAAGAATAAGAATAATGAGAATAATAATAAGAATACATAGAATAAGAAGAATAACAATAATAATAATAATAATAAAAGAGCAATTAGATTAATAAATAGAAGAATATGAATAATAAGTAGAATACGAAGAAAAATAAGAATACAAAGATTAAGAAGAATAGTAAATTAAGAAGAATAGTAAATTAAGAGAATAAAAATAATAATAAGAATACGAAGAATAATTAGAATAAGAAGAATTAGAAGAATAAGAAGAATAGGAAGAATAAGAAGAAAAATAAGAATAAGAAGAATACAAAAATAATATAAGAAGAATAAAAAGATTAAGAAGAATAAGAAAAATATGAATAATAACCAATAATAATAAAATACAATTATATCAAAAATATGTAAAATATGGAAAATTAGAAGAATAAGAACAAATATTGAATAAGAAGAATAAAAAGAATAACTAAAATAAGAAGAATAAAAAAATAAAAAAAACAAATAGAATAAGAAGAATATCAAATATAATAATAATAGATTAAAAAAAAGTAGAAGAAAAAGAAGAATTAAATTAATAAGAATAATAAAAGAATTAGAAGAATAATATAATAAAAAAATAATTACAAAATATAAATAAGATAATTATAAAGTAAGAAGAAATAAGAATAATAAAAAAATAATAAGATGAAAAAGATTAAGAAGAATAAGATAAAAATAAAAAGTAGAAGAATAAGAAGATTAAGAAGAAAAATTAGAAAATGAAGAATAACAAGAATACCCAGTAATAACAAGAATAAAGAATAATAGAAGAAAAAAGATAACACCCAATGCCAGGAAAGAAAGCCTACTACCCGATGCTGACTATGCCTTCTTACTCCTTTTCTGTTTTTTCCTTTTCTTGGCCTCACTTGTAAACTGATGGATAATGTGTTAAGGACGTGTGGGGAAAGGGAAGAAAAATGGGTAGGAGTAGAGCACATTAGATATATTTTGTATGAGTTTTATTGTGCAGAATAGTAGCTGAAAAGTGAATAAAGATACAGCAAATGAGGCAATGGGGTGACAGCAATATAGCCCATAAGGAGAAAAAGCCATGGAGGGGCATGAAGGAAGCTAAGGACATCAGAAAAAAGAGCAAAACTTACCTTCATAACACAACCAGAATGGAATAAAGAAGGCACGAGAAATACAGTCAAGTAGAACATTTTGTTAGCTAAATTTGTGACTTAATGATTAAATAGCTTGATAGAGTATATCTAAAGATAAAGATGGGTGTAAAGGGATACTGGTAGCAAGTAAGTAGGTTGTACAAAAGGTATCCCTCCACCAAAAGAGAGGGTTAATATTAATAAATAAAACTTCAAAAAAAAATAATAAGAAAAAAGTATAATGAAAAAAATTTGAAGTATAAGAATAATAAAAAGAATTAGAAGAATAATAAGAAGAATAAGAAGAATAAGAAAAATAAAAAAAATAAAAAAAATAAGAAAAAATAATTAGAATAATAATAATAGTATAGAGAAGAATAAGAAGAAAAAAAAGAATAAGACAAATAAGAAAATATGAAAAATATGAAAAATATGAAAATATGAAAAATATGAAAAATATGAAAAATAAGAAAAATAAGAAAAATAAGAAAAAATTAGAAAAATTAGAAAAAATAAAAAGAATTAGAAGAATTAGAAGAAAAGAAGAATAAGAAGAAGATAAAAAAAAGAAGAATAAGAAGAATAGAGAAGAATAAGAAGAATAACGAAGAAAGAAGAAACGAAGAAGATGAAGAAAAAGAAGAATAATGAGAAAAGAAAAATAAAAATAACAAGAAGAATAAGAAGAATAAAAAGAATAAGAAGCATAATAATAGTAAGAAGATTAATAAAATAAGAAGAATAAAAAGAATACTAAGTATAAAAAATAAGAAGAATAAGAAGAATAAGAAGAAGAATTAAAATATTAATAAAAATAAGAATAAAAATAATATAAAATGAATAAGAAGAATAAGAAGAATCATAAAAATAAGAAAAAGACGAAAAAGAAGAAAAGAAGAAGAAGAAGAAGAAGAAAAAGAAGAAAAAGACGAAAAAGAAGAAAATATAAGAATAAAAGATAGAGAATAAGAAGAATAAGAAGAATAAAAGAAAAAAAAGAAGAAGAAATAGAAGAATAAGAATAATAAGAAGAATACGAAGAATAATAATAAAGAATAATAAAAAATAACAAGAAAGAACATTAAGAAAAATAAAAAAAAGAGGAATAATTAGAATAGAAGAATAAGAAAAATAAGAAGGAATAATATGAAAATAATAATAATAAGAATTTGAGAATAAGAATAATAATAATAATAAATAGAAAAAAGAATCCGATTTTTTTGAAAAATGCTCTCACTTTTAGAGAAAGAAAGTGTTATTTTAGAGAGTAAAACTATATTGTTGTGCAAGAAAAAGCTCAGCTTGAAGCTAAAAATGGTGCCAATTAACTCCCCTTCATTAAAAAATCTTTCTCCTACAATTTGAGGAATCCACCGGTTCTGTATCTGAAGTTTGACGCAAAAAATTGCACCTCTGGTGATTATTTTTTCGAAGGAGGAGATGAACAAGCTTGCTACTCCTTCAAACTCACCCTTATAGTTAAATTTTCACACGGAAGGCCAGAGTTGAAAGATATATATGATTTTGTGGCTTCCTTGAACTGCAGAAAGGTTAAGGTGGATAACTATGATGGCAAGCACACTCTCCTATAGTTCAAAGAAGAGGACTATTTCCTTAGAGTGTGGCTAAGAGGAACGTGGAGCATCGAGGGACACCCAGTGCAAGTCTTCAAGTGGATGCCAGAATTTTCACCATTGGAGGAGTCCACCTCTTACATCGGTATTGTTTTTTTCCCAAGCTTCCCATTCATCTGTTCAACAAGCTACTCTCTACTCGATAGCTCTATGTTTGGGGTACTCCTTTGCTACTAGATGGTGCCACGGCCTTGATGACCAGGCCAAGCTTGGCAAGAATTATGTGTAGAAATTAACCTTAAGTGCCATTTGCCGACTAGAGTGTAGATAGGCACTGACCTATCTAATGGCTTCTGGCAGAAAGTTGTTCAAGAAGCTATGCCACAACTACTAACCTAAGCTACCTAAAACTCGGACGATGGACAGAAGGATTGTATTGTAGGGAATATGAGAAAAGGGTCTAGGAAGGGTAGAGTAATGTGGGTAAGAAGGGATAGAGGGAGGGAGTAGGTGAAGAGGTAGGAAAATAAAAAGTAATGAAATGGGTAGAGGAGAAGAAAGTCCAAGAATAGAATGGGCAGGTGATAAAGAATGCAAGGAAGAAGGAGGGGTACAGGAGAGAGAGCTTAGTTCGGTTAAAAATATATGTGAGAGGAAGAGAGACGGTGGAGGGCAGAAAAGAGAGAGCAGAAGGTAGAGATGAGAAGGGTGAGGGGTTTAGGAAGGAAAAAAAAAGAAGAAATTAGGAAATGGCTTGAGGAAATGGAGAGGGGGGCTGAAAGGGTTGAGAGAGAGGGGAGAGAAAAAAAGGGAGACATGCACTAGAAGGAAGAGGAGGGATAGTTGAGGAGAGGTAGAGTTAGAGGAAAATATAAACATGCTTAATTGGGAAAAAGATAATTTATTATTGGAGGAAGAATCGGAGACAAAAGTTGGCCTTATATTATTAATAAAAAGAAGAAGATAATTATAATAGTGTAATCTATGATGATTTAACATTCCAAAAATAGGATAGGTATAAGGGGATACCGCAGGACAGGAAAAAATCAGGGAAAAAATCAAGGAAATGGGAAGAAGCTTAGAAAAAGATGAGCGTGCTAAAAAGATTTGAACTAGTTCCCACTAGCGCAAGTAAGACACCAAGAAACAGAAAAAAATAATAAACATGAAGTATGAAAATAAATGCACTACAATAGAACAAGCAAGACACATATAGATATGTTTAATAGCTTGTATTGTAATATAAGAAGGGAGGCAAACACCCTAACAATAAATAGAATTAGAAAACTTGTTAAAATTCATAACTTAAAAATAGTGGTCATAGTCGAACCTATGGTAGATAGAAATCAAATAAAAATTATAAAAAGGAAGATTGGATTAGATAAAGCTTTTTCGAACCTAAACAGCAAGTTATGGATTATATGGAGAAAAATATTGACATAGAGATTTTGGCAGAAGCTGAACAAATAATTAGTTTAATTTTCAAAAATAACCAGCATTGATCTTCTTAGAAGTATATGCGAAAATACGAAAGAAGGAAGAAAAGTGCTATGGAAGGAGATAGATATTCTAGCTGCAAAAACTCACCATGGATTATCAGAGGTGACTTTAATGTGGTTAGAAATATTAATGAAAAACGAGGAGGAAGACCCCCGGATCCAGTTGTAGTAGCTCAATTTAATGAGGCTATCGATAGAGCAAATCTTTTGGAAATCAACTTTTTAGGGTCCAATTACACATGGTGTAATAACCAGAAGAGAAGAGAGGCAATCTGGTCTAGGATAGACAGAGTCCTCTTTAACTCCCAATGGTTGGACTAGCTGGGGGTAATAAAGGTTAAACATTTAAATAGAATCTGTTCAGATCATAGCCCACTTTTGTTGACTTTTCAAAAAAGATGAAGGTAAACATAAAGGATTTAACTTTCAAACCATGTGGGGATTGCATAAGAATTATGATAAAGTGCTAAGAGAAGCATGGGAAAAATCAGCCTCGGAAAACCCGATGCAAATTTGGCCACAAAAATTGTGAAATCTACGATGGGTATTGACACTTAGCAAATCTCGGAAACATAAATGGAATAAGAAAGTTTTTGGTAATAATACCAGAAAGATGCAGAAAGTAGAACAAGTGGTGACTACCCTAGAATTAGAATATGAAAAAAATCATAGCGACGAAACCATAATTAAAGTTAGCAAAGCCAAAGCAGAATTGACTCTTAGGATGCACATGGAGGAAGTTTTCTAGAAGCAGAGGGCAAAAGTCAAGTGGCTTAAAGATGGAGATAAAATACAAAGTTTTTTAATGCAATGGAAAAAATTAAAATTCAAAAAAGTAAAATAAAAGGGCTTAGATCTGAAAATGGGGAATGGATAGAAAAAGAGGACGAGATAAAAAATGATTTGCATAAATATTTCAAAAATCTCTTATGTGGGCAATACATGGCTAAAAGAAATACGCTAATGGGGAAAATTGAAAAAAAGAGTAACTGAAAAGAAAAATAAATCATTGGGTGATCCCCCGAGGGAAGAAAAGGTTAAAGAGGGAGTTTTTAATGCCGACAAAGTTGGAGTAGTATTAAAACTGAGCTGCTCGTGACCATTGCATCGATTTTTGCCAGTGCTGATATTCCAAATTCATGGGCTAGTTTCTTTATTGTATTGATACCAAAAAAAGATAATCCATAGAGGGAAGAGGATTATAGGCCAATTAGATTATGTAATACATCGTTCAATATTTAACGAAGGTATTACAGAATAGGGTTAGTAATATTCTTCATAAAATTATCACCTAAACAAGTAGGTTTCGTAAAGAACAGACTGATGATAGAGAATATTAATTTAGCATCAGAAATGATGAGGGAAATAAGATCAAAAGTGAGAGGAGGAAATATAATTATTAAACTAGATTTTTCAAAAGTATTTGATAGAGTAGATGGGACTTACTATGCTACCTAATGAGGAAAATGAGTTTTTTAGAATATTGGATAGATCTTATGCAGAGATGCATCTCAAGCATGGGTTAAAATCCTAGTAAATGGACAAGTAGGTGGTGACTTCAGACCCACAAGAGGACTCAGAAAAGGGGATCCTCTCTCTCCATCTCTATTTAATATATATTTAGAATTATCATAGTCAATTTAAAAGAGGAAATGAGAATGGATAGGATTGTTGCATTCAAACAACCAAGGCGGACCCCTACTGTGAGTTGCCTAGCATACGTGGATGATGTTATCATATTCACAATGCCAATAGAAGATCTATGCGGAACATGATGAGACTACTACAAACCTTTGAGGAAGAAACATGACAAACACTGAATAAGAATAAATGTCAATTCATCACGGCCAGGGCAACATCAGAAAATATTGCCCTGGGGGTTAAAAGGATTATGGGATTCATGCAAAAGAGACGATCTTTAATGTACCTAGGATGTCCAATTTATGAAGGAATGGTGAAGGAAGAATATCTATCATTTTGTGGATAAGATGAGGCAAAAAATTATGAGTTGGAAAGAGGGCTTACTGAGCATGGCAGGAAGGATCACGCTTGTTACGCACGTGTTACAAAGCTCCTTGACACATATATTAATGTTGATCCAGCCGCCAAAAAATATAGTTAGAAAATTAGAAAGAGATATGACAAATTTCTTATTGGGGAAAAAGAAGGAAAAATAAAACTCATTTAAAAAAATGGCAGGAGCTATGTTATCCAGAAGAAAAGGTTGGTTTAGGAATTCTCAGCATTGAGTGAGATAACTAAAGCATGGGCCTGTAAAAATTGGTGGAGGCTAAAATGGAAGCCTTTGAAAAGCATACATTAAATCTTGATATGGTTTAGGAGATAAACCTGTCAATCCACAAATGCATCAAAAAGCTAGAAGCTAATGAGTAAACAACAAAATATTTAGAAAATCATGTGATATTGACCAGCAAAGGGTGGAAATGGAATCTGGATGCGCAGGGAATTTTCACATTAAAAGTGCGAAAAATCTGGTAAGAATCAAAAGGCAATCTCAAGTGGCATTTGAAAGAATATGGATAAAAGATCCCACAAAAAATAAATCTATTTATGTGAAAACATCATGCAAAAGCAGTCCCGGTAGATGAGAATATACAAAGGTAGGGAGTAAAGCTAGCCTCTAGATGTGAATGCTGTAGGATGGAGATAGAGAGCATTGAGCATTTGTTCTCAACAGAAAAGTTAGCTAGAAAGCTATTGAATAAATTAGAAATAGAAGCAGAAATAGAAAAAGGCACAAGAAATCTTAAAGTCCGTTTGGAAAGCTGGAGTCAAAAGCAAACAAAAAATAAAATACTTAATTGATTTAGGAATTGTATTCGTCATATAGTAGTATGGTGCTCATGGAAAGCTAGAAATAAAAATAGATTTGAAAATATACCGATGAGTTATGTAAATATACTAGAAGAATTAAAAGAGAAAGCTCATTCATCTCGGCATGCAATCCGATAAAATCAAAAAACAAGGGGATAGATGAGCATAGAAAGAGGATATGGGGCCTATCAATAAGTATTATAAATTACCAGCTATTAAAATTGTCAGTTGGAAAAAACCCTCGAAAGATTGTCTAATCCTGAATATCGATGGGACCTTTAAAAGAGATATGAGAGTAGTAGGTGGTGGAGGAGCAATAAGAAATGAGGAAGGTGGGGTAATGAGGGTGTTTACAATGAGGGAATAGCTTCTTCAGTTCTATGCTCAGAAATAATGGCCTTACATAAAGGTCTACAAATCTGTAAAAAAATGGATTTCGCAATATTCAAATCCAGGTGGATTCAAGTCTATTGGTAGACTTAGTGCATGGGAAAATAGAGCTATGGAGGTCGGAGGAGGATATCAATAAGATTAGAAAATTAGTAATTGAACTTAAAGGGGAAATAATTCATATATTTAGGGAGGCTAATGCATTTGCAGATAAATTAGCAGATGAATGCGTGAAAAAAAGGCCATCAGAAATTTGATGAGAATAATTTTCCTGACAGGTATAAAGGATTAATAAGATTAAATAAAATGAGTTTTCATACATTAGAGTTCAAAACTTAAAGATTAAAAATAAAATAATTGTAAGGAAGTTAGCACAAGCGGGCTAAAATTGTTGTATGCTTAATAAGTTCACTAATCTTTTTTTTTTGTAGCTTATAGATTTAAGTACAGGTGGAGGCCGGAAAAAATTGCATTTCTTCCTACTCTTGAGGGGAAAATACATAAAATGGCTAGCTGGCTTATTAAGAAAGATTTAGGGATTAAATATGGGTAATACAATGGGACCCCATTATGGGTATGTGCCTGTTAATAGAGGGTATGGGACAGAGAGATAATGAGTAGTTATAGGGCAGATTAAAATAGATATGTTGGAGAAAGGTTAATCTTCTATAGGTGGAGCAATAGCTGAGGATCACTGCATAGAACATGGAAAAAAGGTGGAAAGCCTAAAAGTGAAAAAGGTAGCAATTTGTTTTTCTTATGTATTATGCTGATTACATAGAGTTTGTAAAATTCTGTAATGAATGTAGTGAGCATCAGTAAGTTGAGTTTGTAAATTTGATGTAAAAACCTGTATTTTAGTATAGGCTCCAAAACTCATGCCTAAGTAGGATAGTCCACAAGTTTGGAAGTATCTGTAAGAGTCGACAAAGGCTGTAATATGCATAAAGATATGGCTGGCTGGCTGGAGCAAGGAGGCAGAAATATATACTTGGCACAGAAGAGTGAAAGGTATATTGTATCTGTTGTTTTGGGATTTATTTTGCAGGAATATGGAGCAGGAAAACATCTAAAAATCCAGATGGTGGCAAGATGCTCTTCTCATTTATTAAGTCAGTTGTATAGAGTCTGTAAAATTTTGTAGTAAATATCAAGCGGGTGGCTAGCAATTTTAATTATGCTGAAAAATCTGTAAGATAGCAAGGGATGCAAAGGTTAAGCCTTTGCAGGATAGTTTAAGAGTTTGTAGGTGTCTATATGGGAAGGCTGTTACGACGGGTAGGTAGGAGCAATGAGGCAGATCGGCACGAGTGAGTGTAATGCATATTGTATTTGCTGTTTGTGTGTTTTGTTTAGTTTTGTAGGATTAGAGAGCAAAAATACACCCGACAGATGGTTGCAGCATGCTGTAGGTGTCCTGCACGTAGTGTCTGGGTCAAGAGCCGGGAATAGATTAAGAAAAATGGTTAGCATGGTTGCAAGAGTTGGTGGTGGTAGGTTGGTCTCGGCAGGTAGTACTGGATTGGTTGAGATAAACAACTACTTGTTTGCAGGAATAGGTCAAGTGTTTTTGGAGGTTGTAGGTTGAGTTTTGGTAAGGGGTAGTGGTCGAGTATGAGGTTAAGTGTCACATGCTGTGGGGGTGGTCTGCAAGTAAGTGTCATAAAAGGTCTAGAGGGTGGTTATCGGTGGGAACTTACAATGTGGAAGGAGCATGGCAAAAAAAACAAGATATGGAGAAGTCTAAAGGAGCTGAAAAGGATGGGAAGAAAGATAGAATATAGCAAATCCAACTGGATCCAAGCGTAACAAATTTTCCAGAGTGGCAATCAAAACTCAATAAAAGTCATAACAAAGCATAGGCTATCCTAGAAGATTAATTGTAAATTTATTAGATTTCCATGCATGAATTTTTGTTTTGCAAGAAATGGTGTAAAAGGGAAAAGGGTAGATCTAGTTAGTAAAAAAGGTATTCCTCCACCAAAAGAGAGGGTATAATAATATAAACAAAATTTTCAAAAAAAAGAAGAATAAATAGAATAATAAGAATAAAAAATAAGAAGAATAAGAAGTATAAAAAAATAAAAAGAATAAGAAGAATAAAAAAATAAGAAAATAAAAGAATAAGAGAATAAGAAGAATTGGAAGAATTAAAAGAATAAAAAGAAAAAGAAGACGAGGCGAATAAGGAGAAGAAAAGAGAAAAGCTTCTCTCTCAATTCTAGAGAGAGAAAATTTTTTGTAGAGAGAGAACTCCATTGTTGACGATTTCAAACTTGAGCTATGGAAAAACTCTCTAAACTATATAACAAAAAAATCCTTTGCTTCGGTTATTAATGAACCCGATCTATTAAGTATGGAATTTGATGTGAAGGATGAGGCGTCGGTAGTCTACTTCTCAAAGGAAGACATGGAGAAACTTACTGATCCATTTAAACTTACTCTAATCAGCAAGTTTTTACATGGTAACCCATAGTTCAAGGACATTTATGCATTTATTGAAGCTTTGAAGCTTTGGGACTCGGTTAGACTCGCGTGGTTTGATGCAAAACATGTAATGTTACAAATTAATGAGGAAGAAGACTTACTCATTTATGGTTACGCGGGAAGTGGAACATCTCAAAGTTTCCTATGAGATTATTCAAATGGATGCCTAAATTCACACCAAAGGAGGAATCCGCACAAGCCCTGGTTTAGTTTTCTCTCCCTCAACTCTCATTTCAACTATTTTATAAGCATTCTTTATATTCTATTGCACGGTGTGTAGGTAAGCCTTGGCTAATGGATGAAGGTACGACCTATATGTCTAGGCCGAGCTTGGAAAGGGTCTGTATTGAAATTGATGCTTCTGTTTCTATTCATCAATGGGTGTGGGTGAGTAGTGGTCACTCATGTGGCTTCTGGCAAGATATAGTTCCAGAAACATACCCAAATACTGCTTAAACAATAAAATTGGTTCATATAGAAATGAAATGTATTGCAAACGTAAGGGGAAGGGTTTTAGGCAAAATAGAAAAGAGGGAGAGGGAAAAGGTTTGGATGAAAAAGATGAATGGGGAAAGGGTAGTGGCAGCAAAAGAGAGGGTCGAGGTGGGCCAGATGAGGGGAAAGGAAGAGATGGGAGGAGGTGAAGGAGAAGGAATTCCGGGAAAAGGCAGTGTGAAAATAGAGGGAAGAGAGTGAAGGGGGTTAGAAAAAAAAATTGTAAATTGTAACAGGGAATAAGATGATCTCTTATCGGAAAAAGAAATAGAGGTCAAATGCTGGCCTTTCATAGGCATGCATAAGGAAATGCAGATTTTAGATTCTGCATTGGAATAAGACGACTCAAAGCTACTCAAAAAAATGAGCTGGAGTGGATCCCGAACAATAGGGACAATGCATTGGAAAAAATAAAATTGATGAGCTTGCAAATAAACAAACTGAATATATTAAGTAGCTTGAACAACTGCAACCTAGTGCAAATAAAAGTTCAAGAAACATGAAAAAATACTTAAACATGTACTACAAAACAAGATGTATAACTAGAGCTAAAGCTAGACCTAATAATGTATAATAGCTTATATTGGAACATAAGAGGAGTAGGAAACTCTCCATCGATAAATATAATTAAAAAATTAATTAAAATTCATAACATTAGAATAGTAATAATAGTTGAACCCATGGTTAGTAAGGATTCACTAGAAGAGTATAAAAATAAAATAGGTCTAGATAAGGCGTTTTCCAATAATAACGACAAGATATAGCTGTTATGGAAAATAAAGTTGATATTGAAATTATCTCAGAGGTGGACCAGATAATTAACTTTAAACTTGAGAAAAATTCAGAACCAATTATTTCGGTGGTTACGCCAACAATTCGAACAAAAAAGAAAAGAATTGTGGGATGAGATGAAAGAGATAGTCATAAGGAAAGCTCCATGGATCATAGGAGGGGATTTAATGTGATTAGGAATATTAAAGGGAAAAGAGGAGGAAGGCCTCCTGACTCGTTAGCCATAGCTCAATTTAATGAGGCTATAGAAAATAAAAATCTTATGGATGCTAATTATATGGGCCCTAATTTCACATGGTGTAATAACTGGAAAAATGGAGGAGGGATTTGGTCTAGACTGGATCGCATCCTGTATAACACCAAATGGGTAGTTACTGTGGAGGGGTGAGTGTGAAGCACTTAAGTAGAACATGCTTAGATTATAGCCCTCTTCTCCTAAAATTTAAAACTAGAGAGAGAAACAACAAAACCTTTAAATATTAGAATATGTGGGGAATGCATAAAGATTTTGAAAAAATAGTAAGGGACTCATGACAAATTACAACAACCGAGAATCCTATGCAGGTTCTAGCTATACAATTACTTAGATTAAAACTAGAACTTAGTCGATAGAATAAAAGAGATTCGAGAATATAAATAAGAATATTCAAGATGTTGAACTAAAAGTCAGCTTATTAGAAATAGAATACGAGAGGATGAACCCTCTAGAATTTATTTGAATAAAGAAAATGCAGAAATAATTTGTTACATATGGAAGAAGTATTTTGGAAACAAATGGCCAAAATAAAGTGGCTAAAGAAGGGGATAGAAATACTAAGTTTTTTAATAGTTGCAAAATAAAAGCCCAAAAACAAGAAATAAAAGGCATTAAAATGATATTGGTAATGTGTAGAAGATGAGGGGGGGATTTAAAAAGTGCTGGAAGACTACTTTAAAAGTCAACTTTTGGCTATAGTCACCAAAGGAATGACACCTAAATTCGACTCATAGGAAAAAAAATAATAGATGATGAAAAAATAGCTTTGAAGGAGAGCCCTAGAGAAGAAGAGATAAAGGATGCAGTCTTTATGGAAATAAAGACAGTGCAGCTAGACCTGATAGATGGAATAATGGCTTTTATCAATGAGCTTGTTATATAATAAAAGAAGACTTGTCAGCCACCATTGCCTGGGTCTTTGCAGAAGTAGAAATTACAAAAGCATGGGCCAGCTCATTTATTGTCTTGATTCCCAAGAAGGATAACCCGCAAATAGTGAGGATTATAGACCTATAAGTCTATGTAACTAGTATAACAAATTCTGGCAAAAGTTTTCCATAACAGGTTAAATAGGGTAATTCCCTCCATTATATTGGTTGAACAAGCAGATTTGTTAAAAATAGATTAATGATGGAGAATATCAATCTAACCGTAGAATTGATGAAGGAACTATTTGCTAAAGTTAGGGGCCATGATGTGATATGAAGTTAGGTTTGTCTAAAGCATTTGATAGTTTTGGGCCTAGGTTTAAACAAGCTAAATGATATGGCTAAAGCCTTGGCATGTAAGAATTGGTAGAGTCTCATAAAGAATGATAGTCTATGGGCGAGATACATGAAAGCTAGATGTGGAATAGGAAACAAAGCTTTCAAGAATTCTAAAAAAGCATCTAAAAGCTGGAAAAAAATGTCTAAACAAAAAAATTTAGTAGAAAGTAATGCACTCTTAATTAATAATGGAGATGGATTCTGAACCCACAAGAGAGGTTTACAATTAAAAATGCAAAATTATTAGTAAAAAAGTAAAACCCCCCAGTGGGTCTTTAAAGGCACCTAGAAACTAATTTAACCATTTCTTTTGAATATTCGAATCCACCTGAATGGCATTCGATAGAAGCTTCCACATTAATGTTAATTTTTAGCTATGTAAATTTAGATTGGGAAATAATTCCTAGCAAATTTGTGATGGATTAGCTAGGGAATAGCAAGAGATGTTAGCTTTACATTCAATTCCAAATTTGAGGTTTGTATAGATTAGAGTCTGAAATTTTGATTTAAAAATGATTCTACCTATATTATCATAGATTTTTGTACAAAGAATGGTGGCACTTTTAGCAATGACTTAATGATGGTTCTTCCTAGCTAATTAGATCCGGACAAAATCCATCGCTTAATAATTATCTAAATTTTGTTTTTTTTATGATTATTATAATTGCAAAAGATTAGTCCTTAAATAGAAAATTTTCCAAAACTATATGCATTTAGCTAGGTAATTTTCCCTTTGTATTTGGGCTAGTGATTATTTCTATCGCTAATCCTTACTAATTTTTTTTACTTTTATATATTATTCTTTTAATATTTGATATAATTTTGTATATTACAGGTTTTTTCATGGTCTATGGATGAGTCGTCCTTGAACGGACAACATCTCCTCATATAATTATAAAATATGATATTAAATAACTAATTTAAAAATATATAAATACTAATAAAAAATATATTAAATAATACTAAAATATAGTGTTAATGATTATAAAAATTAAAAAAATATACAAAAATCTTTCTAAAATTTTAATTATGTAATTTAATTATTTATAAAAAACATTAATAATTAATTATATAATTATAATCATTTTAAAGCTATTTTAATAAAAATGAACATACATAAAAATTTTTACTCATAAAAAACTAAATAATTAATTGTATGATTAAATAAAAATATTTACAAAAATATTGAATTAACGAATAAACAAGTAAATATTTATATTATTTAAATTTAAAATATATTTTTATGATTATAGAAAACTTTACAAAAAAATTATAATAAGATTTGAAATTTTTTAATTTTTAAAAATTTAAATTTATCATAAAATTTAAAGAAAATAAATTGATATTAAAACATAAATACATAGATGTTTTAATTACATCAAAAAAATTTGATGATTTATAAAAAATATCTCTATGTGGTTATTAATTAACACTTAAAGTATTTTTTAGGGTTTAAAAAAAGTTATTTAAATATTACTAATGATATTTTATTGTGCTAAAAAAAATTAAATTGCCCCTAAGTTGATTTGAATTCAAGTTTTATTTTTGCCCCTAAGTTGATTTGAATTCAAGTTTTATTTTTGCCTCTAAGTTGATTTTAATTCAAGTTTTTTTTTTGCCCCTACTGATATTATAAGAATTAAACTATTAAGTAAGATTTTATCTATTTAGCTTTTAATATCCATTTTATTAAATGATACATATCAACTTTTTACTATATCTTCTCACTTTATATAATATTTGGTAGTTTATAAATTATAAATTATATCAAATAAAATGAAATTTTATTCTTTTAAAATTATTTTATATTATATTCATAAAAAATAATATGAATTCTTAAAAATTTATGACCATAATATATATATATATATATATATATATATATGAAATACTTTTTTATAATTTGAAATGTCAAAAATTTTGGATAGGTATACATTTATATAATTTATTTATGGTTATATTAAATAATATGTTTTTTAATTAATGAAATAATATGAAAATTTGATTACGAATTATTAGTTTTCATGGTTATTAGTATTTTTTTTCTTAATTTTTATAGCCATTAATAAATTTTTTTATCTCTGAAATTAATTTCATTTACTAATAAATAATATTACAAAAAATCACCTTAGAAATTCATTAACTATTAATCATAAATTTTTTATTTATGAAATACTATCATTTATGGTTAAATAAAAATGTATTTATTTTTTTTTATATAAATTAAAAAAATTTTATAATTTTATTTTACTTTTTAATTTTTGTCTCTTTTTTTTTCTATATATTCACATCCATTTTTTTATTTGAGTTTTCTCGAAATATAAAAATGCTAGGGCAAGGCATTCAAGCACTTAAACAATTTTTCTTATCTTTGCGAAGCGAATAATCTCAAGTGTTTCAAGTCAATACCCATTTCGAATAATGTGGCAATTATGCTTGTTAAATGCTTAAATCTTTATGACATTTGGTGAATATTATGAATTTTATTGGAAATAGTTGTCATTTTCTAGGATTCATGGCTTCATGGTTTTGGTTGTTGTGTTTTTATGTTCGTCGACGTGGCTAATCATTAGTTTCATATCAGGAACTAGTTAGGAAGCATAATAGACTTGTGCGTCCATGTCACTGATAATGGTAGGGTACTGTTAATATAAAAGTAAGCTCATGCAAGTACTGATTCATCTATATCCAAACTCCTTTAGAGTTTTTTGCCTGTTTGTTGGTCCTAACCCTCATCTTCTAATTACAGGTATTCTTCATTTTCATGCTATATAATCTTTAAATCACCATGATCAACTTAAGGTATAAATCATTGTTATGCTATATAAGTCTTCATCATCCCTATAACTATAACTACAATCATTCTATGCAGTTAGGGGCTAATAGTTCAGAAGATTAGGCTACTTGATTTACTCTCTGCTGAGTTCTGTATTAAAGGAATACCAAATCTAGCAAAGGAATTTGTATCCATTTCTCACAGGAAATTGCCCCCCATAAGGTATCTTACAAACAACATTTTCTGTATTTGTACTCTTGTTGGACACATAGTGTTTCTTGTTCTTCATTGCCCTGTGCTTTTATCCTCACAAATTGCATGTTTCAAAGAGGATTAGCCATAAAAGATCTAAAGAATATTCGATGAGATTTAATGCAGATGCAATGACGTCCGATGTGATTACATGCTCTCCTTGTAAAAATATTTGGGTGTCAGAATGGTAATATCTAGCCTTTTTTCCAACTCCTTAGCATGTTTTAAATCTAGTTTTGATTTTAATTTGTGCTATGTAATAGCACCAAACATAAAAAGGTAGTGACTTTTCAAGGAAGCAAAGGATTGGGGCAGTTATATAGATATAGATATATATAGAGTCAGATAGATATAGATAGATAGACAGATAAACATATGGATACATAGACAGATAGATTGATAGATTGAAAGATTGATAGATTGATATATTGATAGATTGATAGATTGAAAGATTGATAGATTGATAGATTGATAGATTGATAGAATGACATATAGACATATAGACTGATAGACAGATAGATAGATAGATAGACAAATAGATAGATAAACTAATAGATATAAACAAAGATTAGATAGATAGATAGATAGACATATAAATAGATAGAATATAGATAAATAAATAGACAAACAGATAGACCGAGAGATAGAAGATAGATATACAGATAAATATAGTCAGATAGACTAATAGACTAATAGACTAATAGACTGATAGATAGAAAGATACATAGATAGATAGATAGACAGATTAATATATAGACAGATAGACAAATAGACAAATAAATAGATAGATAGATAAATAGATAGAAGACAGATAGATATATATACAAATTATTAGAAAGAAAGATAGATATATAGATAGACAGAAAGATAGATAGATAGATATACAGATAGAAAGATAGATAAGATAGATATATAGATATATAGATAGGTAGATATATTGATAGAAAGATAGATAGATTGACAAACGATAGATAGATAGATAGACATATAGAGAGATTAACTTATAGAAAAATAGATAGA
>JAREIK010003590.1:35167-67145 GCA_029783825.1 Sapria himalayana | reverse complement strand
TTTTGTCTATCTATCTGTAACTCTAATTGTCTATCTATTTGTTAATCTATCTATCTTTTAATTTCTATATCTATCTATCTATCTATATATTTATATATCTATCTATTTATTTGTCAAACTATCTATTTATCAATCTCTATATCTATTTGTCTATCAATGTGTCAATATATATGTCTATCTATCTATATATCTATCTATCTATTTGTCTGTTTGTCTATCAGTTTGTCTATCTATTTATCTATCTGTCTTTCAGTTTATAAGTCTATTTATCTATATTCCTACCTTTATATCTATCTATTTATCTCTTTATCTGTCCGTCTATCTATATATCTATTAATCTGTCTATATGTGTCTCTAAATCTTTGTATCTTTATTTGTCTCTCTATCTATCTATTTATCTTTCCATTGTTCTAACTATATTTCTATTTATTTGTATATTTTTCTATCAATCTATCTATTTTTCTATTTATCTATTTGTGTATATATCTATTGGTCAATTTGTTTATCTGTCAAATTTTATATCTCTCTACTTGCCTATATTTATATATGTCTATCTATTAATCTATCTACTTGTCTATCTATCTATCTATATTTCTATCTATCTATCTACCTATCTATCTATCTCTCTATCTTTTTATCTGTCAATCTATCTAATTATATATCTGCATATCTATCTACATGTCTATTAGTCTATCTATCTATAATATCTATCTATCTTACTATCTACTTATCTTTCTATCTTTCTAGTTGTCTCTCTATCTATATATCTATATGTTTAACTATATATATATATATATATATCTGTCTGTTTGTCTATCTATCTATTTGTATATATGTCTATCTATCTATTTGTATATCTATATGTCTATTTATCTTTCTATCAATCTATTTAATATATGTTTATCTATCTATCATTTTATATGTCTAATAATCTTTATATCAATCTATTTATTAATCTATCTATCAATATGTCGACTAATTTCTTTATCATTCTATCGATCAATATGTATATCAATCGATATACCTATCAATCAATCTGTCTGTCTATCTATTTATCAATTTATTTGTCTATCAATATGTCTATCAATCTGTCTATCACTATCTATCTATTTTCCTATCTATATATAAATCTATTTGTCTATCTATTTATCAATTTATTTATTTATCTATCTATCTATATATGTATCTTTCCATCTTTTTGTCAATCAATCAATCAATCTATCTACCTATCTAAATGTCTATCTTTATATCTATCTAATTGTCTATTTGTCTATCTCATTATCTTTCTCTCTATTTCACTGTATCTATATTTATATCTTTGTCTATCAATTAGTCTTTCTATCTCTGTCTATATTTCTATTTATTTTTGTATTTGTATATCTATATATATGTTTATCTATCTATAAATCTATCTGTCTGTTTGTATATCTATCTATTTGTGTATCTATCTACCCATCTGTCTTTTTGTCTATATCTCTACTTGTCAATCAATCAAACTATCTATCTATCTATCTCTATGTTGATCTGAATATCTATCTATTTATCTATATGTCTATCTTTTATAGAACTTTATGTCTATCTATATATCTTTCTAACTGTCTATTTATCTTGTGGTTAATCTTTCTATCTATCTTTCTCTCTATCATTCTACCGATCAATCTAAATATATATCTTAATGACTTTTTTGTTTCTATCTATATGACTATTAGTCTTCCAATCTATTTTTTTATTTATATATCTATCTATCTGTCAATATATTAGTCTATTCATATATCTATCAATTTATCTATCCGTCTATCTATCTCTCTATCAATCTGTCTATTTTTCTATTTATGAATTTCTCGAATAATCTGTCCATTTATCTCTCTATCTATCTACCTATCTAATTATCTATCTATTTGTCTATCCATATATGATTCTATCTATCTATCTAACTATATATCTATCATTCTATTTATCTATCTAAAATATGTGTATCAATCTATCTATCAATATGTCTATTAATCTATCAATAAATCTATCTTTGAAGTTGTCTATATATATGTCTATCAATCTATCTATTTGTATATCTACTTGTATATCTATCTGTATATCTATCTATATATCTGTCTATCTATCTATTTATATATATGTGTATCTATCTATTGATTTATCTCTTTATCTATATATTTATTTATTTATCTATCTATCTGTATATCTATCTATCTATCTATATACATCAATCTATATATCTATCTATCTATCAATATGACTATTAAACTACTATCAAAATATCTATCAATCTACCTATCAATCTATCTATCAATCTATATATCAATCTGTCTATCAATCTGTCTATCAATCTGTCTATCAATCTATCTATTAATATGTCTATCAATCTATTTATCAATCTGCCATTCAAGTTTTCTTTCGATATTTCTATCTATTTGTTTATCTATCTATCTACTTGTCTATCTATTTATCTATGTATTTGTCTCTCTATTTAACTATCTATCTTTTTGTATAAATTTTTATCTCTCTATTTGTTTATATGTCTATTTGTTTATATATCTATCTTTCTATAAGTCTTTTTGCCTTTATGTCTAACTATCTATATGTCTATTTGTCTATCTGTCAATCTATATATATATATATATATATATATATATATATATCTATCTATCTAGCTATATGTATATATTTTTATATATCTATATGTCTATCTGTCCAACTATATATCTGTCTATCTGTCTCTCTAATTATATGTTTATTTATCTATTTGTTTATTTGTATATCTATTTATCTTTATATCTATCTATATATCTATCTATCTATATATATATATATATCTGTCTATCTTTCTATATAACTATCTTTTTGTATATCTATCTGTCTGTCTGTCTACTTTTTAATCGTCTATCTATCTATATATTTATCTCACTATCTATCTTTCTCTCTATCTATATATATATATATATATATATATATATATATATATATCTATCTATCTATCTTTCTATCTATATATCTAATTAACTATTTTTCTATCTGTCAATCTATCTATTTTTCTATCTATATATCTGTCTATCTTTATATATATATATATATATATATATATATATTTCTAAATGTCTATCTCTTTATATATCTATATGTCTACGAGTCTATCTATTTATATATCTAGCTAGGTATCTATCTATCTATCATATTTATCTCTATATCATTATGTATATCTTTCTATTTGTATATCTATATGTGTATTTTTTATTTATCTATCTATATGTCTATCTATTTATCCATCTATCTATCTATTATCTATCTGTCTACCTATCTATCTACCTATCTGTCTATCTAACAATCTAATAATCTATCTCTCTATAGGTATATCTAACTATCTATCTGTTTATCTATTTGTCTTTCTGTCTATTTAATTATATATATATATCTATCCATCCATCTATCTATCTATCTATAAATCTTTATATCTATGTGCCTATTAATCTATCTATCAATTTTTGTATCAATATGTCGATCAATTTGCCTTTCAATCTGTCTATCAATCAATCTATGAATCAATCAATCTATTTATCTATCAATCTCTCTATCAAACAATCTATATATCTATCTATTTTTCTATCTTTCTGTCTATATATTTGTCTATTTATTTGTCTATCAATCTATCTATCTAACTGTCTATCAATCTATCAATCTATCTACATATCTATCTATCAATTTATTAATCAATTAATTAATTACTCAATAAATATATCTATCTGTCTGTTTGTCTGTCTATATGTATATCTTTCAGCTTATCTATGTGAATTCTATATGTCTATATATCTATCTTTCTTTCTTCCTTTATTTGTGTATACCTATCTATTATATATCTTTTTGAACTATCTAACTATATATATATATATATATATATATATATATCAATTTATCTATCTTCTATATGCCTATCTATCTATCTCTTAATCTTTTTATATGTCTATCTATATATCTATCTATCTCTCTATCATTTTATCTTTATATATTACTATATCACTATCTCCTTATCTTTTTATCTCTCTATCTTTCTATATCTTTATCTATCTATCTATCTCTCTATCTCTATATCTCTCTATCTCTTTAACTCTTTACCAATCTATCTATTTATATCTCTACCTACTTACCTAACAACCTACCTAGCTACCTAGACATCCTTCTATCTTTCTATATGTCTAATTGTCTATCTTTCAAAATGTATATCTTGCTATCTATCTATCTACCTGTCTATCTATCTATCTATTTATTAATAATTATATCTAACTATTTATCATTCTATCTATATATTTATCTACTATCTACCTGTCTACCTATTTGTCTGTATATATGTATATGTGTCTATCTCGCTATCTGTGTATCTGTCTATCTATCTTTCTTTCTATCTATCTATCTATCTAATATCTATCTATTTTTCAATTAATATATCTATCTATCTATGTGTATATCTATCTATCTTTATATCTCTATATCTTATCTTTCTAATTGCCTATTTGTCTCTATATCTATATTTCTATCTATCTATCAATGTGTATATATCTCTATATGTTTATCTATCTATCTATATATCTCTCTATCACTCAATCAATCAATCAATCAATCAATCTATCTATCTATCTATCTTTCTGTCTATCTATATATCTATCTATCTACCTATCTGTCTATAGATATATCTATATCTCTATCTTTCTATCTGTCTATCTATCTATCAATCTATCAGTCTATATTCAATCTATCTATCTATCTTTCTATTTGTCTAACTATGTGCCTATATATCTATTTGTATATCGGTCTCTCTATCTATGTGTCTATCAGTCTATCTATCTATCTATCTATCTATAAATCTATAAATCTATATGTCTACTTATCTATTTATTTATCTATCTATTTATCTATTAATCAAATTGTTTATATGGTTATCTATCTATTTGTCTATCCATATATCTATATATCTATCTATCTATCTACATATCTATCAATCTATCTTTCTGTCGATCTATCTATCTATCTATCCTTTTATCTATTGTCTAATTATTTATCTATCAATTTGTTTGTATATCCATCTATTTGTCAAATTTCTGTGTATTTATTTGTCTATCTTTCCATCTATTTGTCTATATATATATTAAACTATTTTTCAATCTTTTTATAAATTTTTTTATCAATCTATCTGTCTATCAATCTTTATATCATCTGTCTATCTATATGTTTATCTATCTATCTATCTATCAAACTTTCTATCTTTTTGTTTATCTATCATCTACTTGTCTATCTATCTATTTGTCTATCTCTCTATCTTACTATCTATATATGTCTTCATCTGTCTATCAAACTCCATGTCTCTATATTTGTCTCTGTGTCACTCTATTTGTCTTTCTATCTATATTTCTATTTATTTGTCATTTTGTCTATCTATCTATCTATCTATCTATCTTTCTTTCTATCTGTGTATCTCACTATATTTCTATCTATCTATCTATTTGCATATCTATCTAACTATCTTTCTATCTATCTACGTATCTATTTAATTGTATATCTGTCTATCTATCTATCTATCTATCTTTTTATCCATCTATTTGTCTATGATTCAACATATCTATTTGAATATCTGTCTATCTTTAAATCTATGTTTCTTTCTATATGACTATTACCATATTTGTTGATTTGTCTATCTAAATGACTATCGTTCTATTCATCTAGCAATCTATCAATCGATCTATCTTTCTATCTGTCTATCTAGTTGGATATCTATCTATAACTTTCTATCTATTTGTCTATCTTTTTATCTGTCTCTCTATTTGACTATTAATATTTCTATTTATCTGTCTATTTATCTATATATCTATCTATTTGTCAATCTATCTGTCTATCTATCTATATGTAAATCTATTTATCTATTTCCCTAACTATCTATCTATGTATATATCTATCAATCTATCTATCTATTTATCTATTAATGTATTTATCTGCATATCTATCTGTCGATCTAACTATCTATCTATCTATATGTTTGTCTATCTATCTATTTGTTTATCTATCTATCTAATAATCAATCTATCAATATGTCTATTAATTTGTCTATCAAATTGACTATTTATATTTATATCTATCAGTCTATCTATCTCTCTTTTTATATATTTGTCTGTTTGTCTATTTATCTATCAAACGATTTGTCTATCGGTCCATATGTCTATCTGTCTGTCTATCAAAATTTGTCTTTTTATTTATCTATCTAACTAACTATCTATCTATCTTACTGGATGTTTATCTATCTACCTATCTATTTCTCTACCTATTTGTCCATTTTTTATCTATTTTTCTATCTATCTATCTATCTAAAGTATCTTTATCAATCTTTAAATCTTTCTGTCTATCTATGTATATATATATATATATATATATATATATATATATATATCTATCTATGTATCTATCGATCTCTCTAACTATCTATGTGTGAAACTATCAATCTGTACATATATCTATCAATCGATCTATCTATATGTTTATTAATATATTTATCAATCTATCTATCAATGTGTCTATTAATCTGTTAATCAATTAATCAATTAATCAATTAATCAAGTAATCAATCTATCAATCTATCTATCTAATAATCTATCTATCAATTTATTCTCTCTAACTATTTGTCTATTTTATCTATATATTTATTTGTCTATCAACATGTCTATTAATTTGTCTATTTATCTGTCTATCAATCTATCTTTTAATATATCTTTCAATCTATCATTCAATCTATCTATTCATCAATCTATCTATATGTCTATCTATTTTAATAACTATCGGTCTATCTATCTATCTCTCAGTATAACTACCTGTCTATCTATCTATCTATCTGTTTATCTATTTAAATATCTTCCTATCTATCTATATGTCTATCTATTTTACTATATACCATTCAATCAATAAATCTATTTATCAATCTATCTACCTATAAATCTGTCTATCAAACTATTATTCTATCTATTTGCCTATCTTTCTATATTTGTGTCTATCTGTCTATATATCTATTGTATGTCTAACTGTCTATCAATCTCTATGTATGTCCATCTATCTATGTGTCTATATATCTGTCTATTTATTTGTTAGTCTATTTGTCTGTGTCTTTCTGCCTGGCTGTGTGTCTCATCGACTATTTTTCAACCTAACTATATATTATTTTATTTTTCTATTTGTTTGTTTGTTTGTCTATTTATCTATTTGTCTGTCTACTTGTAAATCTTTCTATCTAACTATATATATATATATATATCTATCTATATATACGTCTTTTAATTTGTCTATTAATCAATCAATCTATCTCTCTAACAATCTGTCTATCAATCAACTATCTATCTTACTATCTATCATTATATCTATCTATCTGTTTATCTGTCTATCAATTTATCTATTTATTTTTTATTTATTTATCTTTCTATCTATCTTTCTGTATATTTTTCTATATATTTTTCTATCTATCTATCAGTCTATATTTTTTTCTATATAACTGTTTATCTATTTAACTAACTATATATGTATCTATCTGTTTATTTATTTGTCTAATAATCTATCTATCTATCAATATATATGTTTTTCTAAATTTCTATTAATCTTTCTATCTATCTGTCTATTTATTTGTATATCAATCTACCTATCTATCATTCTATCTATTTATTTATCAACCTATATATCAATCGATGTATATATCTATTTTTCTATCTATCTATCTATTTTTCTTTCTATCTATCTTTATATATATATATATATATATATTTGTCTATCTATCTATCTATAAAACTATCTATCAATCTGTCTATCAATCAGTCATTCAATTTGTCTATCTATCTATCTATCTGTCGATCTATCTATATGTCTATAAGTAAATCTATCTACTTATCTATTAGTCCTACTATATGTCTATTTGTCTTACTGTACATTGATATATATGGTTGTCTATCTATCTATCTACCTTTTTATCTATCTGTATGTCTATATGTTTGTGTGTTTGTTTATCTGTGCATCTACTTATCTATCTATTTGTCTAATAATTTGTCTAATAATTATTCTATCTATCTATCTTTCTGTATATCTATCTATTTATCTATCTATCTATCTGTGTATATATCTATTTATCTACCTTTCTATCTATCTATGAATCTACCTATATAGTTATGTGTCTATTTTTCTATCTATCTGTATATCAATCTATCTCTCAAACTCTATCAATTTGTCTATCTATCAATACATTTATATATCAATCAATCATTCTATCTATTTGTTTATCTATTTGTCTATGTATATATCGATCAATATTTTTATTTATTGTCTATCTATCTGTATATATATTTGTCTACCTTTCTATCTATCTATTTGTCTAATAATCTATAAATGTATCTTTTTATCTATTTATTTATCTATCAATCTTATGTCTGTATATCTATCTATCTATCTAACTATCAATTTAACTTTCTATCAATCAATCAATCTATCTATCTATCAATCTTTCTATATATCAATTAATCTATCTTTCTATCTATTTGTCTATTTATTTATGTATCTATATTTCTACCTATGTATCTTTCTATCTATCTATAAATCTATCTATCTATTTGTTTATCGATCTATCTATTTAATTATCTTTCTAATAATCTATCTTTCTATTTGTTTGTCTGTCTATCTATATAGCTATCTATCTATCGATCTATTATTCAATCAACCTATCTATCAATTTGTCTATAAATCTATCTATCTAACTATTTTAAAATCAATCTATCAATCTCCTTATAAATTTGTGTATCAATCAATCAATCTATGTCTATCTATTTGTAAATCTATTTGCCTATCTATCTATCTAACTATCTATCTATCTGTCTGTCTGCCTGTCTGTCTATCTATCTATCTATATATCTAAGTGTCTATCTATCTATTTATCTATCTATATGTAAATCTATTTATGTATCAATATGTTCATCAATCTATTTATTTATCTAGCTATAAATGTGTCTATCAATCTAACTTTCAAACTATCTTTCTATATAATTGTTAATCTATATATCTATGTATTTGTTTATATGTCTATCTATTTGTCTATATATCTATCTGCCTAGATGTCTATTTGACTATCTATCTATGTATCTATCTATCTATTCATTTATCTATCAGTCTATCTTTTTCTTTGCCTTAGTATTTGTCTGCCTGAATATCTATTTAACTGACTTCATGTCTACGTGACTTTTGGTCTATCTATTTATTTGTTTGTCTAGTTGTCTTTCTATTTGTTTGTTTGTCTATTTATCAATCTATCTTTCTTTCTTTTTTTTCATTCTATCTATATGTATATAAAAATGTCAATCAATCAATCAATATATCTATCTATCTATCTATCTTTTTATCAATATGACTATCTATCTATCTATCTATTTTGTATATCTACTTGTCTATATGTCTATTAGTCTGCATATCTATCTATCTATCTAGCTATTTCATTGTCAATTTGTCTATCTATCTACCTATGTATCTAATAATAAATCTATCTATATGTATATCTATATATCAATCAATCAATCAATCAATATTTATTTCTATCTATATATATATATATATATATATATATCTATCAACTTATCTATCTATCTGTCAATTTATCTATAAAGTGCTCTATCAATCTATATATCAATCTATCTATCAATGATTCTATCTATCTATATGTCTATCTATCTATTTGTCTATCTATATGTATATCTATCTATGTCTATCTATCAGTCTATATATTTATCGATCTATCAATCTAATAATCTATAAACGAATCTATCTATCTCTAATCAATCAGTCTATTTATCTGTAAATCAATTTGTCTATAATTTTTCTATCAATCTATTTATTAATTTATATATCAATCTATCAATCAACCTTTCTATCAATCAATATATTTACATTTTTATCTATATGTAAATATATTTGTCTATATATATATATATATACCTATATGTCTATCTATCTATCTATTTATCTGTCTATTTATCTATCTATCTATTTATCTATCTATCTATATAAAAATCTATATATCTATCAATCTATCTATCTCACTATCTATTTGTCTATCTATTTATCGATCAACTTGTCTATCAATTTTTCTATCAAGCTATCAATCAATCAATTAATCTATCTGTCTATCAATTTATCGATCGATCTATCTTTCGATCTATTTAAGAATCAATCTATCTATAGGTTTATATATTTGTATATCAATATATATATCTATCTATCTATCAATATATCAATCTATATATCTATTTGTCTATCTATATTTATATCTTTCTGACCATATATATATATATATATATATATATATATCTGTCTATCAATCTTTTTATAAATCAATCTAACTTTATCTCAATTTTTCTATCTATTTGTCTATCAAAATATCTAGCTATCTATTTGTCTATGTGTTTATTTATGTGTATGTCTAATTGTCTATCAATCTGTTTACTAATTTTTCTATCTAAAGGTTTATCAATCTTTCTATGTACTTGTCTATATATATGTAAATATATATATATATATATATATATATCTCTATATGTCTATATATCAGTCTATCTACCTATCGATATATCTGTTGATCTATTTGTCTTTCTATATGTCTATATCTTCTCAATCTATTGTTTTATATATCTATCTATCTATCTATCAGACTATCTACCTATCTATTTTTTTGTCTATCTGTGTGTTTATCAATCAAGCTATCTATCTAGCTATCAATTTTTCTATCAATATGCCTATGAATTTTTCTATCAATATATCTTTCAATCTATCTATAAATTTGACGATCAATTTGTCTATTAATCTGTCTACCTAAATGTATATTTTTTATTTATTTATATGTCTATCTTTTTTTCTATCTATCATCTATCTATCTATTTATCTATCAAACTATCAATAAATCAATATATTTATATATCTATCTATCTATCTATCTTTCTATCTATTTATCTATATGTCTATCTCTCATAGATCTATATAACTATTATTAATATGTGTATCTATCTATCTATCTATCTGTTTGTACATTTATCTATCTAATAATCTATCTATCTATCTATCTATTTGCCAATTTATTTGTCTATATATTTGTCTATCTTTCTATCTACCAATATTTTATCTATATGTTATCAATCTATCTATCTATCTATCAATTTGTCTATCAATATGCCCATCAATATCTAAATCAATCTGTCAATAAATATGTCTATCATTCTATCTATCTATATATCTATCTATCTATCTATATATTCATCTATCTATCAATTTATCTCTTTGTCTATATATATATATATATATATATATATATATATATATCAATCTATCTATCTATCAGTCTATATATCTATGTATTTATCTATCAATCTATCCATCAATATATTTCTAAATATATCTTTCTATCAAACTATCTATCAGTCTATTTGTGTATCTATATTTCTATCTATCTATCTATTTTCCTATCTATATGTCTATCAATCTATCTATCAATTTTCTACCTATTCATCTATATATCAATCTATCAATATATCAATATATCTATCTATATATCTATCTAATATTTTGTATATCTTTCTATCTATTTCTATATCTATATATCTATCTTATTGTTTAAGAATCTGTTTATCTTTGTCTCTCAATCTATCTATCAATCAATCTTTCAATCTATCTAATAATATGGCTTTCAGTCTGTTAATCAAACTATCCATCTATCATTCTATCTATTTGTCTTTTTATCTATCTATCCATCTATATGTTTATCTATCTCTCTGTTTATCTTTTAATCTATCAATCTATCAATCTTTCTATTTGTTTGTCTATCACTCTATCTATCTATTTTTTTATCTATTTGTCTATCAATCTGGCTATCTATCTATCTATCTATTTTTCTATCTATCTATCTATCTATCTATATGTCTATTTATCCATCAAAATCTTTGTCAATCTATATGTCTAACTATCTATCTTTTTTCTATCTATTTATCTGTCTATCAATTTGTCTATCTATCAATTTATATATATATCTATCATTTTTTCTATCAATCTATCTATCAAATTGTATTTTTATTTGTCTATCTATCTATATATCAGTCTATATATCTATCTATCTATTGATTTTCTATCTATATATCTACAATCTATCTTCTATATATTGTCTTTTTCTGTATCTATCTAATAATTTGTTTTATTTTTGTATATCTATCTATCAATTTGTCAATGAATTTATTTATCTATTTGTCGATCTATTTGTCAATCTATCTATTTATCTATCTGTCTATCTATTTTTCTATGTATCTATCTATTTATCTATTTGTATGTTTATCTATCTATCTATCTATTTTTAAATCTATCTATCTATCTTTTTATCTCTCTATAATTCTATTTTTCAATCTATCTTTATGTCTCACAATCCATTGTCTCTCCATCTGTTTATCTATCTCTTTTTTGTATTTATATCTATTTGTCTATCTATGTATCTCTCTATATATCTATATGTCTATCTATCGATCTATCTATCTATCTGTCTATCTATCTATCAATTTATCAGTCAATTTGTCTATATTTCTATTTGTCTATTAGTCTTTTAGTTTATCTATCTATCTTTCTTTCTATCTGTATATATGTCTAATTGTCTATCTTTATATATGTCTATTTGTCTATCTGTTTATCTATTTATATTACTATTTGTATATACCTCTATCTGTTTATCTCTCTATCTATCTATGTATCCGTATCTCTATCAATCTGTCTATCTATCTATCTATCTATCTGGCTATCAATTTATCTGTATATCTATCTATCTACCTATTTGTCTATTTTTATATCTATATATCTATCAATCTATCTTTCAATCTTTCTATCTGTCTGTCTTTCTATCTCTCAATCTATCTGTCAATCTATCTATTTATCTATCTATCTATCTGTCTATCTATCTATCTATCCATCTATCTATCTATTTATATATCTATCTATCTGCATATCCATTTATCTATCTATCTATGAATCCATATTTAAATCTATCTATCAATCTATTTATATAATTGTCTATCTATCTGTCTATCTGTATGTATGCTAGTCTATTTGTCTATTTATGAGTCTATGTGTCTGCTTGCCTATTTGTTTATCTATCTGTCTCTGTGCTTGTCTATTTGTCAATCTATCTATCTATCTATTTATCTATTTATCAATTTATCTATCCTAAAATTTATCTAGTATTATATCTATCCATCTATCTTTCTATTTATCTAGTTGTTTATCTATCTGTATAACAATCTATCTATTTGTTAGTCTATCTATTTGTCTGTCTATTTTTCTTTATGTTTATCTATCTATCTATGTATCTATTTATGTATCTATCTGTCTATCTATCTGACTATGTATCTGTTTGTTAATCTATCTATCTGTCAATCTAATTATCTATTTATCTATCTATCTATCAATTTGTCTTTCAAATTGTTTATCAATCTATCTATCTGTCTATCTATCTTTTAATAAATTTATATACTTTTTGTCTTTGTCTATCTATATGTCTATTTATTTATTTATCAATTTATCTATCTATCTATCAATATAACTTACTATCTACATGTTTATCTAAATGTCTATCTATTTGTCTATCTACATGTCTATCTATATGTCTATCTATCTATCTATCTATCTATCTTTCTATCTATCTATGAATTTTTCAGTCTTTCTATTTATCTTTCTATCTACATTATAAGAATATCTCAGTTTGGCAATGGAAATTTAGCTAGAGAAATATTTCTAGCTAAATAGTGGGAATTTAGCTAAAGAATAGCAAAGGATTTTTGATTTTATATTGAAATAAATTTTAGTGATGGATTAGGGATGGAAATGTTAGTAGATTTCTACATAAAGAAAATAGGGAAATTTAGCGATGAATATAGTGACAAAGTATCACTAGTTAATTAGATCAAGACAAAATTTGTCGTTAATATTTTTGTAGAATTACGTTCAAAGAAAAGCTGTAATTTTGTGATGGATTTACCGACATAATTTCTCTAGCTAATTAGATTGATGCAAAATATATCGGTATATAATTATCAAAAAATTTTTTTTTACTATTTTATACTTTATTGCAAGTGATTATTTCTTAAATTTTATTTTTCACAAAATATATCCATTTAACTAGAGTTTTTTCCCTAGCTATTTGCACTAGGGATAATTTCCCTCTCGAATCTTTAATGATTTAAATTTTTTTTAATTTATTATTTAATTTTGTATATTAAATGTATGCCATTGTCTATAGCTGAGCAATCCTTGAATGACACATTTTTTTTCATAAAATTATAAAAATAGGATATCATAAATAATAATTTATAAATATATAAATACAAAAAAAAAATATGATAATAGGACTAAGATAACTATTTTAATGAGCATAATATTTTTAAAAAATTATACAAAAAATTGTTGTAAATTTTTTATTTAAGAAACTTAAATATTTGTATTAAAATAAAATTAAATAATTAATTCTATAATTATAATAATTTGTAAAGATAATTTTAAAAATAAATGAACTTAAATTAAAATTTCTACTAATAAAAAGCTAAAATAATTCATTGTATGATTAAATAAAAAATATTTACAAAAATACTTGAATTAACGAATAAACTAATAAATATTAATATTATTTTAAGTATAAAAATAAAATTTTATTATTATAGGAAACTTTTAAAAAAATATTTAAAATTTTTCATTAAATTTAAAAGAAAATAAACTTATATTTAAATATAAATACATAGATATTTGCCCATACTAAAATTTATAAGAATAAAACAATTGAGTAATATTTTTACAATTAACTTTTAATATTAAGTCTTTATTAAAATAATAAATATAATTTTTTTAATAATCTTCTCACATTAAGTAATTTTTAGAATTTTATAAATTATAAATGATATCTAATAATATGAAATGTTATGCCTTTAAAATTATTTCATATTATCTTCATAAAAATTAATATAAATTCTTAAAACTTTATAACCATATAATATATATATATATATATATATATTTATTTTAACATAAAGTGTATTTATAATTCTTAGGAGAGTGGCTTGAAAACCAATCATCTTTTCATATGTGTCTTGCTATATGAAGTTTATAAATTTTGTAGCCATGATTTTTTTTTTTAGTTGGAAGACCAAGCATCTATTTTTTGAAATTGTTTATATATTTATTGTATAATTTAATTAAAAATTAAAAATTGTAAGGTGTTTTTTGTCATTTGTGCTTTGCTATACACACATTAACTTGTAGAAATTAATTTATTAAGTAAAAAAAGATGAGTATTTATGTTTTATATATATTTATTGTTAATTAAATCTTTTGATAATTTAAAATTTAAACATTATGGAATTTTAATACTTATAAAAAATTGAATCTTATTGTGCAAAGACAACTCTAAGTCTCTAACTAATGCCATCCACCTCTCTCTCTCTCGACATGGATAAATCAAAATGAAACCTAATAGTGGAAGCGATTTTTTTCAGCAGTGAGTTTCTTGTCGATTTGAGGTACACTTTCTCCCCTAATATAATCATCATCTGCAAGCATTTTAGAAATACGGGATAGCTGATCACAAGAAGAACTATCAAAGATATCATGCCAGTCGTGCTTCCTCGATCTTCTTCTAGAAGTTTTATTCACAGCTTCATCTTCCATATATTAATACCTTCTTCAACTTCACAACTACCCACCATTGGAATGCAATATATGACAAGAATGATAGCATATATTCATTCCGGTAAGCACCATGTAATATCTTCTCATCAAATTTTGAATTTGTGACGTCTCCACTTTATTACATTGTTAGTGGCAAGTCTATCCCAAGCAATCATATTTTTGAGTACCTATGAGAAGCGATTTACCTGTTATGAACCATGAAGGTACAAGGATATCAGTAAGTAGAATAGAGAGATGTAATCAAGCAATTCTTGAAAAGTTTGAGAGTTTCATTCGAACTTTTATTCATGAGTTATAATTTGTTGGGAAAAAAAATAAGTCGGATGGAAGACGTGCATGTTCCACGACACCTGGCAGAAGCCAGGTGGCCTTGGAATCCCATGGTGGCGGCATGGTGCTTTTGGGAAGATGAGCAGGTTGTTGTCAGGCGGGTACTTTATGTTAAATTGGTTTTGATCAAGAGTATGTTCATCAAGTAAAACTTCTGATCATGATCAAATTATATAGGATCAACCAAATTTTATATTCATTATCAAGTTCTTGACTTGTGCTCAACTACTTCAGATCAACTTAACCTTTCTAAACCTTTTTAAAAAGTATGTAATTCACGTAAAGATATCTATATAGTTTTTTATATATTGTATTTTTTAATCATACAATATACTAGTAATCAAACTTATATTTGTGTTGAGTTACATAAACTATAATTATAAGTCAGTGATAATCTATATATCATATCCAATTCCAATCAAATATATATTGTCATGTAATTTATTAGCAAGATTTACTTAAATGAACTCATGATTATTATTTAGTTCTTGTGAGTCAGATACACATTGTTGGTCAATTACGCTCTCACGATTGTGATTCAGAAGAAGAGAACAACAAAGAACAACAAATAATATATATTCCACAACCACAATCCAACAATAACAGAATCAAACAAAAACAAAAGAGAAACCACAACAGAAATGCACGAAATAACATGGTTCACTAATCGGTCAACACGACTAGCAACATCCACCATAAAAAGCTTATGTATTTATAGATTATAACCAAAATAGACGTCCAAAAGGATTTATAGTTTATTAATTTTGTTTAATTTTTTTAACATTTTTTTGACATTATATATACATATCTAGGCTAGAGAATTGGGTTGAGATCGTAATTTTTATGAGATTTTTATGTGGATGAATGTGAAGAAAGCAGATGGTTAGTTTATTGACAACAAGTCTCAGATTATTGAGTTAAGAATATATTATATTAATAAAATTAAATAAAACTAAAGTAAATTTTAAAAGTAGTTTGGAATCCAAAATATTAAATTTATTTTATGTATATCACATCCAATTCCAATCAAATATATATTATCATGTAATTTATTAGCAAGATTTACTTAAATGAACACATGATTATTATTTAGTTCTTGTGAGTCAGTTACACATTGTTGGTCAATTCCGCTCTCACGATTGTGATTCATAAGAAGAGAACAACAAAGAACAACAAATAATATATATTCCACAACCACATTCCAACAATAACAGAATCAAACAAAAACAAAAGAGAACCCACATCAAAAATGCACAAAATAACATGGTTCACTAATCGGTCAACACGACTAGCAACATCCACCATAAAAAAGCTTATATATTTATAGATTATAATCAAAATAGACGTCCAAAAGGATTTATAGTTTATTAATTTTGTTTAAATTTTTTAACATTTTTTTTGACTTTATATATACATATCTAGGCTAAAGAATTAGGTTGAGATCGCAATTTTTATGAGATTTTTATGTGGATGAATGTGAAGAAAGCAGATGGTTAGTTTATTGACAACAAGTCTCAGATTATTGAGTTAAGAATATATTATATTAATAAAATTAAATAAAACTAAAGTAAATTTTAAAAGTAGTTTGGAATCCAAAATATTAAATTTATTTTATGTATATCTAGAAAAATATTTTTTTCTATTTTTTCATGGGAACTCAGGGAGGAACGTGTGAGAGCTGCTTCTCAATAAGTTGAGGGTTCTATGGATCATCAACCAATTGTTTATGATCCTATCTATTAGGAGATGATAAGAGGTCATAAGAAGCAGCAAGTGTACGTCATCAGCTCTATGGGAGTGAAATTTTATTGTAGTAGTCGTCCTTCTAAATCATCTATCATAGCAATGGTGGGTGAGGTGGTCAAACAACAAGTAATAAAAATAAATTAACATTTTGAAGTTATGGAGACCGAAATTAAAGAGAATGATGAGCATATTTCTCATTTGAAGGAAGAAATATGGAAAATGAAAGAAGAGAAGGATGAGTAGATTACTCATTTGAAGGAATAAATGCAAAAAATGAAAGAAATGAATGAAGAGATGAAAGAAATGAATAATGAGATAATAGAAATTATGATTGTAATGTAACAACAGATCTCCTATATGGAGTCACAATTAGCAGCCTTGACGTGACATATAGAATTTTGAGAACCAGCTGTGAAACCACATATGAGAGGCTATCAAAAATGTTCCAACTAATTATGAGGATGAATTTGTATCAGAATTATTTCTGAACTATTTTTAATTTTGTCAATGTGTAGCTAAACGGGATGAGACTTTTTTGGTGGTATCATTTTTTCTTTTTTCTGGTTTTGTTTTTTGTTTGCCAAATAAGCTAAATATGAATCTTGGCGGGACATCTGATGTGAGACTCACTGAATAAATTTTGATTCAAAGCCGTCAGACATTGTCATGATCCTTCTTATGGATGAGTTCCATCTTTATCGATCTCTATTGTATCAAAAGGAGGGTGAGCTAATATTATCTTCATTATTTCTAAAATGATTAATTTTTTTACTCTAAACATCATTGCTGGCCATCGTTTAGATATTTGTTAAAGTTGTATGACTATCAACATAGATTTATGTTTGTTCATATGTATAATGCTATTTTTATATATCTATGAATATGTGTGTGTGTACCAGAATATTGTGGGTAGACCTTTAGCCTATTATAGGTATGTAAAAGGCTCAGCTAGTCCTCTTGGTGATCGGAATAGCACGCTAGTTTCTGAAGTTGTGAGATGAACAAAAAAATTATGGTCCAACGCAGACCCAGGTTAGTTCTTGACAGTCTTGTTTCGTGCAGATCTGCGTTGTCGCTGTTCAAATCTGTGACTGCTTATTATTGGTGATCGATGGAAGTAAATTGTTGAAATGTTAATAGTCATTATGATTGCTAATGAAATTCAATTAAATGTGTTCATTTTGCTTGTTCTCCTTCTCTTGCATGTACATAATTTCATGGATGACTATGAGCTTAACATGAGGAACTATCAATTGTGGCTATTACAAGCCATTTTTATAGGGGCATCTTGATCTGAAACTGATACCTAGCATGAGAGACCACGACATGAAGCCTTTCTAACTAGGACATGATCTTAACAAATTTATGGTTAATGCTAATAATTCATTCAATCCCCAAGAATGCGTTGTGTCCAACACTTCTCTTGCAATGCAATAAATGAGAGATGGTTGGATAAACTAGAGATATAAGTTATTGAAGTTTATGCCAACAATATTAAGTATAAATGGGATAATACTAATTTGTTGCAGTTTTATATCATATGAGGCAATGTGATTATATGTATGTATATACTATAGTATATATGTACATATAATCTTAGCATCATATATATTGTAGTACATATGTACATATATACTTAGTATCATATATACTATAGTATATATGTACATATATACATAGTATCATATATACTGAGTATATATGTAGATATTCTAAGTATATTTGCACATAAAATAGTGTAGTCTATATTATATATAGACTACACTATTATATTTACATATATACTATAATATATTAGTATGTATATACTGTAGTATTATATGTACATATATACATAGTATATATGTACATACTGAATTTGATGCCATGATCACTAAGAAATTAGACTAGTTTTTTAATTTTGTTTGAATTTGATACTTGCATGATGATGCCACAAAAGAAAACTAGCAAAGCAGATTAAAAAGCTAATACTGAAGGGACTGATTGAACCAGAAAAAGCTAATCTCTTCTCTCTGATTCTTGAAAGCAGAGTTGTTTCCTATTGCTTGTACAATGATTCTAAAAAAATTCAAGCAAGTACTTATGACATGTGTATTTTGTAGGTTTTACTTTTCTTTTCTTTCTGGATACTATGTTTATGATTCTCATCATTGCTAATAACTCCTTTTTTGCCCTTGCAATTGTGTAGGATTCTGAAGACTTAACTCCAAATATTTTTGCAAGAATGATTGAAACTTTGGAAGGTGGTGGTCTAGTTGTTTTACTTCTTCAAACCCTATCATAACTTGTGAGTTTGTGTACCATAGTCATGATGAGTTACATTTCATTGCTCATTATTTGCTTACACAAAAACATGATATGCATTCTTTGAACATTGAATTAGAATGTCTCTGTTGTTCCTGACATGTTAGGATGTTAATAAGAGATTTAGAATAGAGTAGCATTCTGAAATAGTTTCTCGATTCAACGAGTGGTTTCTCTTATATGTGTATATAAGAGAAATGCTAGTATATCTCTTATACGTACATACGGAGTATATATGTTCATATATACTATAGAAAATACGTAATATATACTACAGTATATACGTACGTATATACTACAATATTTATGTACATATATACTATAGTATATACGAACGTATATTCTATAGTATATACGTAGATATATACTATAGTACATATGTAAGTATATACATTAGTATATATGTACATTTATACTCAGTATATCTACATGTATGCTATAGTATATATGTATATAAGCTGTAGTAATATATGTAACTAGTGAAATGCTAGTATATATGTACATATATACTATAGTGTATATGTACATATATACTATAGTATTATGTATTTATCAAACTAGAACTTTTTTTTATTTATTAATTTTGATTTGATTGACTGGTTTAATTTTCAAACAGAAATGGTATCACAATATTCCCCATACAAAGCTTGTAGAAGTGAAGGGATTTTTTACTAGACATGATGCCTCAAGACAAGTACATCTTTGCCGTGGCAGAAAGATGGTGATCAGAGGAGCTGAGGGAGAGAAAGAAACATCAATTTCACAAATAGATTATACTTTATGCACTATCAATAGATACTTTAATGAAAAATATGTAATAAAATTTTGTTATGTTTTTTATTTAACTATTTAAAACAATGGTTGCATAGATTGCTGTTATTCAAAAATATTATTCAAAACATATTTTCATCATCCTATGCTCCACATGAGCATGGTGTAGTACTCCATTTTTCTATGTTCAAGTTACTTATTGATTTATTGATGGTTACTACTACTGACGATGAGTCTGTATTTCATCTACCAGTTCTTTTGTTAGCATGGCAGCTTGGTCATGGTGGGGCAAAGCAACACCCTTATAGACCTTGGGACCGAGAGAGAGTTCTGGTTGCAGAGAGGCAAGATGCAAACTTAGATACGCCAAGCCTAGCTCATGGCTTGTCTTCCAGGTTTTCCCCTAATAGTTTTCAGAGATATTTTTCTAAATTTTAATAATCTTCGCTTTACTTATTTATGTTGATTTTGATGTTTTGTGTCATCTTTGTGAAGTAAAAATGAGAAAATACTAATTTGTTGTAGTGTTGTGTCATTTGAGGCTATGTGATTATATATATGTACATATAATACTATATTATATACGTACATATTTACTACAGTACATATGTATGTATATACTAAATATATATGTAGTATATACTAAGTATATATGTAAGTATATACTGAGTAAATATGTATGTATATACTGAGTATTTTTGTACATATATATTGAGTGTATATGTACAATTTATATTGCAGTATATATGTACATATATACTTAGTATACTTCATATATACTGTAGTATATGTACAAATATACTCAGTATATAAGTACAGATAATCTTGCAGTATTATATGTACATATATTCTGAGTATCTATGTACTTAGTATATATGTACATAAAATACTGAGTATATTAGTACTGAGTATATATTAAAATATATACTGAGTATATATGTACATATAATACTGTAGTAAATATGTACATATATACTCAGTTTAAATGTACTTATAATACTGTAGTATATATGTACATAGACTGTAGTAATATATTTATCTTTTGAAATGCTAGTATATATGTATATATACACTATAGTATATATGTGCATATATACTACAATATTATATATTTACCTAAACCAAACTATTTTTATTTTTTTATTTTGATTTGATTGATTGGTTTAAATTTCATATAGATAAGGTACCACAATATTCCCCATATGATGATTGTAGTAGTCTAGGGATTTTTCACTAGGCATGATATGTAGCAACTGATACAGCTTTGTCGTAGCATAAAGATGCTGACCGGAGGAGCTGGGAGAAAGAACGCAATGTCAATTTCACAAAGAGATTATATTTTATGCATTATCGTTAGATACATTATTGAATAAGATATTATAAAATTTTGTTATGTTTTTGTTTTATCAATGTAAAATATTGCTTTAGGATAATTTATAAACTGATTTTAATTTATGTTAATTATAAATTATCATTTATAGTTTTTTTTTATTCAAATTAATATAAAAACATAAAATAATTAAATTAAATTTTTTGAAATAAAAATAAACTAGTGAAAATAGTTTTGGAATGAAAATTGCTAAGTTTTTTATTGCTAATTTAGCCATAGAATTTTACATTGCTAATTTAGATTGGGATTTACCCTTGCTAATTTAGCTAGGGAATTTTCTGAATCTTCAAATTAAGGTCAAAATTAGCGACGGAAATTATTAATTTAGCTAAGTAACTTTTCATTGCTAAAAATTTTTAGCAAGGGATTGTTTCCTTCATTAATTTTTAGCTAGGGATTGTTTCCTTTGTTAATTTTTAACGATGAGCACTTTATCTTGGGAAAAGTTTCATCGTTAATTTATCGTTATATCCACTTTAGCAATGGAAATATCTCATTTAGTTAGGGAAATTTTCCTAGCTATTTGGGATTTTTCTTGTTGTACTATCTGTTTATCTATATGTCAATCAATTTATCTATCTAAGTGTCTATCTATCTATCTATCTATTTATCTGTCTATCTATCTATTATCTATTTCTCTATCTATGAGTCTATCTATCTGTCTATCTAATTATTTATCTATATATCTATCAATCTGTTGGACAATTGTGCTTCCATGATTATGATACAGAAGAAGAGAACAATAGAGAAATAGCAAAAAAAGATATAAATATAATCCACAACCACAATCTAACCAAGACAGAATCAAAAAATGAAACAAAACTACAAGATAAATGCACGAAATAACATGGTTCACTAGTAGTTCAAAATGACTAGCTAAATCTACTAGAAAATGGGACCTCCATTATTGTGCTATTGCTACATTCTTGGCCTCTTAATATTTTGTTTCCTACACTTACATAAAAATATTAAAACATAAACATTTTGGTAATACAAGATAGATCATCAAAAAAATGATATACAACACTATCTGTCTATTTATCTCTCTATCAAACTAGGTATCTACATGTCTATCTATCTCTCTATCTATTTATCTATTTATTTATCTATCTATGTGACAATTTGTCAATTTTTTTATCACTCTATCTATCTATTTGTTGTAAGTGTCTATCTATTTGTCTATCTATTTGTTTATCTATTTATCTATCTATTTATCTGTCTATATATCTGTCTATATATCTGTCTATATATCTGTGTATATAACTATCTATCAATCTATATGTCTAATTGTCTATCAATCTATCTATGAATATGTATATCAATATGTATATCAAAGCATCTATCAATTGGTCTATCAATCTGTCTATCAAATTGACTATCTATTTATGTATATATCTATATATTTGTCTATCTATTTATCTATATGTCTTTCTGTCTCTCTGTCCTACTATCTATCTATCTATGGATATGTTTACCAATCTATTTATCTATCTATTTATCTATATATCCATCTGTCTATTTATTTGTTTATGAATCAATTAATCTATCTATCTACCTATCTATATATTTGTATATTTTTTATATATCTATCTATCAATCTATTTGTATGTCTGTTTGTCAATTTATTTGTCTATCTATTAGTATATCTATATGTCTATCTATATGTCTATCTATATGTCGATCTATATGACTATCTATTTTTTGATTTATCTATCTATCTATCTATTCGTCTTTCTATCCATCTATCTATCTATCTGTCAATCAATATATCTATCTATTTGTTTATTTATCTGTCTACCTATCTAACTACCAATCTATATATCTATATTTATGTATATCTATCTATCTATATGTTTATCTATATATCTATCTATCGGTGTATCTATCTATCTATTTATTTATTTATCTATGTATCAATCTATATTTTAATTTTCTATCTACTTGTCAAAATGTCTATGTATATATCTATCAATATATCTGTCTATATATCTGTCTATCAATTTGTATATCTATATGCCTATATATATATATGTCTATATAGTTGTCTATCTATTAGTGTATCTATTTATGTATATATATTTTATCTATCTATCAATCTATCTATATATTTATCTATAAATCTATCTATAAATCAGACTATCAATCTTTCTATCAAATTGTCTATCTATTTATCTATCTATCTTTCTATCAATCGATCTATTTATCAAAATATATAAATATTTGTTCTACAATCTTTCTATCTATCTGTCTATCTATTTGTTTGTTTGTTTATATATCTGTCAATATATCTTTTTATCTATATAGCTAATAATCTTTCTATCTATTTGTCTATATACCTATCTCTTGATCTATAAATATATAAATCTATATATCTATATAGCTGTCTATCTATCTATCTATATATCTATCTATCTATCCATCTATATAATATTTGTCTTTATATCAAAATATCTATCTATGTATATGTCTATCTATCTATTTGTCTGTCTGTCTATCTTTCTATCAATCTATCTATAATTTAGTCTATATATATATATATATATATATATATATATATCTGTTTTTCTATCTATTTATTCATTCTTCTATCTATATAACTATTTATCTATGTATATGTCTATCTGTATATCTATCTGTCTATCTAACTATCTATCTATCTATATATCTATATGATTATCTTTCTATCTATCTATATATCTAACTATCTATCTATTTACATTTCTATTTATCTATATATCTGTCTCTCTATCTATCAATTTATATTTGTCTATTTATATGTTTTCTATCTGTCTATCTATCTGTTTATCTATCCATCAATCTGTCTATCAATATGCCTATCAATATGACTATCAATCTATTTATCAATTTTTCTATCAATCTTTAACTCAATCTATCGGTCAATATACCTATAAATCTCTCTATCAATCTTTCAATCAATTTGCCTAACTACCTATCTATTTATTTATCTATCTATCTAACTTTATGTCTATCTATTTGTCTAACTATCTATCTATATATCTGTCTATCTATCTATCTAACTATCTATCTTTCAATCTCTCTTTCAATTTATCTATCAATCTGTCAATCAAATTGTTTATATACTTGACTATGTGTCTGTTGGTTGGTCTTTCAGTCTCTCTATCTTTCTGTCCTACTATATTTTTTACTATTTATCTATCTATTTGTTTGTTTGTTTATCTATCTATCGATCTATCTGTCTATCTATCTATTAAATAATATGTCTATCAATTTGTCTATATGTCTATCTATCTATCTACATATCTATATAATTATCTATCTATCTATATATCTATATATATGGCTATCTATCTATCTATATATTTATCTATCTTTATATCAATATATCTATCTATGTATATATCTATCTATCTCACTATAAGTCTATATATCTATTTATTTATTTGTCTAACTATCTATCTATCAATCTATATATTTATCTATCTTTCAATTTTTTGTCAATCTTTATGTCTACCTATTTGTCTTTCTATCTATCTATGTATATATCTATCTATCTTTTTATCTGTCTGTCTATCTATTTCTTTATCTATCTATCTAATAATCTATAAATGTGTAAATCTATCTATCTACTTATCTATTTGTCTATCTATCTCTCTATCTATTTTATATCTATCTTTCTAATTATCTGTTTGTAAATCTGCCTATCTATCTACCTATCTATCAATCTGACTATAAATTTTTCTATTAATTTATTTATAAACCTGCCAATTAATATGTCAATCAATTTCTCTAACAATCTATCTATTAATATGTCAATCAATCAATCAATCTTTTTGTCTATCTATTAATCTCTCTAAATTTATATCTCACTATATATATAATTGTTAATCAATCTGTCTGTCTATCTATCTTTCTATATATCTAATTATCTATTTGTCTATCTATTTATTTATATATTTGTCAATATATCTGCATATATATATATATATATATATATATATATATATATATATATCTATATGTTTATATATCTAATTTTCTATCTATTTATCTATCTGTCTGTCTGTCTGACTTTATATCTATCTATCTATATGTCTATCTATCTATCTATATGTCTGTCTGCCTATCTATTTATCAATCTATCTAGTCATCTATCTATCTGTCTATCTATACGTGTATCTATTTGTATAAAATTTTTTATATCAATCAATATATCAATCTGTATATCAATCGGCCTATTTGATTGTATATATATATATCTATCAATCTATATGTTTGTCTATCTATCTATCTATCTATAATACTATCTATCTATCTGTCTATCTATTTGTTTTTCTGTTTATCTATGTATCTATATATCTATCTAATAATCTATCTATTTAATTGTCTATATATCTATCTGTCTATCTATATATTTATATATCTATAAGTCTATCTATATATCTATATATTTGTTTTTCTATATTTCTATATATCTATCTATCTATCAATCAATCTATGTATATATATATATATATCTATCTATATATCTTTCTATCAATTTGTCTATCTATTTGTATATCTAACTGTTTATCGATCTGTTTATCTATTGGTCTTTCAATCTGTCTATAAATCAATCTTTCTATATATCTAAATGATCTATCTTTATTTGTCTATCTATATGTCTCTTTATCTGTCTATGTATCTATTTATCTATCTATCTATCTATCTATATGTCAGTCTATATATCTCTCTATTTATCTATCTAATAAACTATAAATGTGCCTATTTGTCTATCTATCTATCTATCTACCTATCTTTATTTATATCTATCTATCAATATATCTGTCTATTAATCTATCTATATATCTATCTATTTATCTATCAATCAATATATCTTTCTCTCTATCAATATTCTATTAATCTGTCAATCTATCTGTTTATCAATTTGTATATCAATCTATTTATCAATCTACCTATCAATCAATTAATTGATCTGTCTATCTATTTGTATGTCAATATTTTTATCTATATGTATATATGTCTATTTATCTTTCTTTCTATTAATCTATCTATTTTCTATATATCTATCAATTTATTAATCTATCTGTCTATATATCTATCTATTTATCTATATATCGGGATATTTATATATATATATATATCTATCTATCTATCTATCTTTCTTTCTTTTTGTCTATCTATCTCTTTGTCTATTTATGTGTCCATCTATCAATCTATCTAATTGTCTATCTATCTATCTATTTCTCTATTTATATATCGATCTACCTTAAATCTACCTATCAATCTATCTATCAATATGCTTATCAATCTATCTATCAATTGGTCAATCAATCATTCTATCAATCTATCTACTAATCTATTTATTTATCTATATATTAATTTGTATATCAATCTGTCGATCAATCTGTCTTCTATCTATCTATCAATTTGTCTATCAATCTTTTTATAAATATGTCGATCAATCAGTCAATATATGTATTAATCAATCTATCTATCTATCTGTATATCTATTTTTTATATATCTGACTATCAATCTTTTTATCAATCTATTTATCAACCTATCTATCAATATGTCAATCAATCTATATATCAATCTGTTTATCAATCAATTAATCTTTCTATCTATTTGTCTATATATCTATATGTTTGTCTGACTATCTGTTTATTTGTTTGTCTATATATATGGCTATGTGTATGTTCGTCTATCTGTTTGTCTATCTGTTTGTCTATCTATTAGTCTATCTATTTTTCTGTATGATGTTTCTCTATTTGTTGATCTGTCAATCTACTTTTATAATAATTTATCTACTATTTATCTAAATATCTGCCTATCTATCTATTAATCTATTTATTATCTATCTAATAATCAATGAATCAACTATTTATCTATCCATCTATCTATATCTCTATCTTCTATCTATTTGTCTATCTATAAGTCTATCTATGTGTGTATATATCTATCTATCTATCAATCTGTTTATCAATCTATCTATCAATTTTTCTATCTATATGTCTATGAAACTATTTATTTATCTGTCCATCAATTTGTCTATCCATCTATATATCAATCAGTATATCTATCTATCTATAGAATAATTTATCTTTTTGTCTCTTTATATGTCTATTTATCTGTCTATATATCTGTATATATATATATCATTCTATCATTCTATCTATCTATCCATCTGTTTATCTCTCTGTATTTCTATTTATCTATCTATCTGACTAACTACTTGATTATTTATTTGTCTATCTATTTATCTATCATTCTGTGTATCTATTCTATCTGTTTATATATATGTCTATCTATTTGTCTATCTCTCTATCTATCAATCTATTTATCCATATATCTATCTATCTATTTGTCAAATTTTCTATTTGTTAATCTATCTATCTATCTATCTATCTATCTTTCTTTCTTTCTTTTTTTTCATTCTGACTATTAATTTCTATATCAATCTATCTATCAATTTATCTATCAAAGTTCTTTCAATATACTTATTTATCTACCTTTCTATATATATCTATATATCTATGTGTCTGTCTATGTATCTATATGTCAATATATCTGTCTATATATATATATCTATCTGTCAGTCTGTCTGTTAATCTTTTTGTATGTCTAACTATCTGTCAAAAGTCTATTTATCTATCTATCTATCTATTTGTTTGTCAATCTATCAATATATTAATCTATTAGTTTGTAAATTTATATGTCTTTCTTTTTAAATATATGTCTATCAAGCTATTTATCTATCTACATATCTAACTTTCAATCTATCTATTTATCAATCTTTTTGTCTTTCTATCTATATGTCTATCTACTGTCTATCAATCTATCTTTCTAAATATCTTTATTTATTTCTACCTTTCTATCTATCTATCTTTCTCTTTATCTCTATATCTATTTATCTCTTTATCTTGCTATCTCTTTAGCTATATAACTCCCTATCTCTCTATATCTCTATCTTTCTATCTTTCTATCTCTATATCTTTCTACCTCTAATTATCTCTATCTTTTTACCTTTCTACCTATCTATTTCTCTACCTCGCTATCTCGGTATCTTTCTATCTCTATATCTATATACCTCTCTATCTCTCTACCTAGCTAACTACCGACATTAATATCTACCTACCTCCCTAGCTAGCTAGCTACCAACCTAACTTGATATTTATCTATCTTTCTATCTCTCTATCTATCTATCTATATATCCTCTATATGTCTACCTATATACCTATCTATTAGTCTATCTTTTTCTATCTATCATTCTATCTCTATATCTATTTATCAATATATATGTCTATCTATCTATTTGTCTAATTGTCTTTCTATCTCTATATTTATATCTCTATCTCTTTATCTATATAACTACCTATTTATCTATCTTTCTATCTCTCAATCTTTCAATCTATATCTGACTATATGTTTATCTATCTATCTATCAAATATCTCTCTATCTGTCTATATATCTATCTATCTATCTATCTATCTGTCTACCTATCTATTTACCTGTCTAGCTATCTATTTGTCTACTTGTATATATGTCTATCTATATACATGTATATATATCTATATATCTATCTATATATCTATCTATCTTTCTATCTATCAATCAGTCTATGTGTCTATTTTTCTATCTATCTGTAAATCTTACTATCTATCTATCTATTTATCTTCTATCTATAAATATATTTCTATATGACTATATGTATATATATCTATCTAACTTTCTTTCTTCTATTTTTTCTATGAATCTTTCAATTTGTCTACTTATATGTCTATCTAAAGGGTCTTTATATCAGTCTATCTATCTATCTAACTAACTATCTATCAATTGATATATCTATCTATATGTCAATCTATCTGTTTATCTATCTAAGTGACTATCTATCTATCAGTTAGTCTCACAATCTAACTCCATGTTTGTCTATATGCCCATGTCTATCTATATGTCTATCTATATATCTATATGTCTGTCAATCTGTCTGTCTACCTGTTGTCTATCTATCTATTTATCTATCTATATGACTATCTATCCATCTATCTATCTAGCTATCTATACTATCTATTTATATAACTTTGTGTGTATCTATCTGTCTATCTATCTGTCTATCTATTTGTCTATTTATATGTCTATCTATCTATCTATTTATCTGTATATCTATCTATTTATCTTTATATATATATATCTATATATTTAACATCTATCTATCTATCTATATATATAACTGTCTGTCTATCTATATCTCTATATATATTTCAATTTAAGTGTCTATATATATGTCTATCAATTTGACTATCAATCTATCTATCTCTAAATCAATTTGTCTATCAATTTATCTATTAATTTGTATATCTATCTATCTATCTATTAGTTATCTGTCTATCTATTAATCTTCAATCTATCAGTCTGCTAGTCTATATGTCTTTCTGTTTGCCTTTCTATCAAGCTATATCTGTCTATAAATATATCTATTAATCTTGCTATATGTTTACTTGTCTATTTGTTTTATTGTCGATCTATCTATATGTCAATCTAGCATCTATCAATCTATCTATCTATTTATATATCTTTATATCTTTCTTTCGTTCTATCTCTCTCTATCTCTATATCTCTATTTCTCTCTATCTTTCTAACTCTCTTTATCTCTATCTCTCTATCTCCATATCTCTCTAACTCTATATCTCTCTCCATCTCATTAGCTCTCTACTATCTATATCTCTACTTTTTATCTCTTATCATTCTATCTCCAATCTCTTTACCTCTCCATATCTCTTCCTACCTAACTAGCAAACATAAATACCTACCTACCTTGCTAGCTACCAAAGTAAACTAGCTATATGTCTATGTGTTTAATTATCTATCTTTCTATATCTTACGAGTCTACTTGTCTATTTGTCTATACAAATATCTCTTTATATCTCTGTCAACCTATATGTCTATCTGACTTTCTATCTATAATTTTGTTTATCTCGCTATCACACTTTCTCTCTATCTTTCTACTGTCTATTTGTCCATCTATCTATTTTTTATCTATCAATCTATCTGTATATCTATCTATATGTCTATCAATATATATATTATATATATAATATATATATATATATATATTATCAATCAATATATCTATATATGTAATCTGTCGATCTATTTTTGTATATTTATCTATATCTATCTTTCTATCTATCTTTTATTTGTTTATTTATATTAATATCTATAATATATCTATCTTAATAACTAACTATCTATCGTTTATATATCTACCTATTTATATGTCTAAACAAATATCAATTTATTATCTATTTATTTGGCTCTCTATTTGTATTTCTATCTTTCTATCTATTTAAATATAATATATATATATATATTTATTTATTATTATCATCTATCGGTCTGTCTAAAAATTTTTCTATCTACCATTTATCTATATGTCAATCTTATTATGTATCTATCTATTGTAAACTATCTTTCTTTATGTTTATCTCTTTGTCAATCAATCAATCAATATTTGTCTAATTAATGTTATCAATTGCAATCAATCAATCAATCTATCTGTCTATCACTAGTTTATAAATGTGACTATTTATATCTACCTATATAACTATCAATCTATTGTCTATCTATGGTTCAATCATCATCTATCTCTATAAATCTATCTATTATCTATTTATCATATCTATTT
>JAREIK010003590.1:0-32167 GCA_029783825.1 Sapria himalayana | reverse complement strand
ATATATCTAGCTAGGTATCTATCTATCTATCAATATTTATCTCTATATCATTATGTATATCTTTCTATTTGTATATCTATATGTGTATTTTTTATTTATCTATCTATATGTCTATCTATTTATCCATCTATCTATCTATTATCTATCTGTCTACCTATCTGTCTACCTATCTGTCTATCTAATAATCTATCTCTCTATAGGTATATCTAACTATCTATCTGTTTATCTATTTGTCTTTCTGCCTATTTAATTATATATATATCTATCCATCCATCTATCTATCTATCTATAAATCTTTATATCTATGTGCCTATTAATCTATCTATCAATTTTTGTATCAATATGTCGATCAATTTGCCTTTCAATCTGTCTATCAATCAATCTATGAATCAATCAATCTATTTATCTATCAATCTCTCTATCAAACAATCTATATATCTATCTATTTTTCTATCTTTTTGTCTATTTATTTGTCTATCAATCTATCTATCTAACTGTCTATCAATCTATCAATCTATCTACATATCTATCTATCAATTTATTAATCAATTAATTAATTACTCAATAAAATATATCTATCTGTCTGTTTGTCTGTCTATATGTATATCTTTCAGCTTATCTATGTGAATTCTATATGTCTATATATCTATCTTTCTTTCTTCCTTATTTGTGTATACCTATCTATTATATATCTTTTTGAACTATCTAACTATATATATATATATATATATATATATATATATATATATATATATCAATTTATCTATCTTCTATATGCCTATCTATCTATCTCTTAATCTTTTTATATGTCTATCTATATATCTATCTATCTCTCTATCATTTTATCTTTATATATTACTATATCACTATCTCCTTATCTTTTTATCTCTCTATCTTTCTATATCTTTATCTATCTATCTATCTCTCTATCTCTATATCTCTCTATCTCTTTAACTCTTTACCAATCTATCTATTTATATCTCTACCTACTTACCTACAAACCTACCTAGCTACCTAGACATCCTTCTATCTTTCTATATGTCTAATTGTCTATCTTTCAAAATGTATATCTTGCTATCTATCTATCTACCTGTCTATCTATCTATCTATTTATTAATAATTATATCTAACTATTTATCATTCTATCTATATATTTATCTACTATCTACCTGTCTACCTATTTGTCTGTATATATGTATATGTGTCTATCTCGCTATCTGTGTATCTGTCTATCTATCTATCTTTCTATCTATCTATCTAATATCGATCTATTTTTCAATTAATATATCTATCTATCTATGTGTATATCTATCTATCTTTATATCTCTATATCTTATCTTTCTAATTGCCTATTTGTCTCTATATCTATATTTCTATCTATCTATCAATGTGTATATATCTCTATATGTTTATCTATCTATCTATATATCTCTCTATCACTCAATCAATCAATCAATCAATCAATCAATCTATCTATCTATCTATCTATCTATCTTTCTGTCTATCTATATATCTATCTATCTACCTATTTGTCTATAGATATATCTATATCTCTATCTTTCTATCTGTCTATCTATCTATCAATCTATCAGTCTATATTCAATCAATCTATCTATCTTTCTATTTGTCTAACTATGTGCCTATATATCTATTTGTATATCGGTCTCTCTATCTATGTGTCTATCAGTCTATCTATCTATCTATCTATCTATAAATCTATAAATCTATATGTCTACTTATCTATTTATTTATCTATCTATTTATCTATTAATCAAATTGTTTATATGGTTATCTATCTATTTGTCTATCCATATATCTATATATCTATCTATCTATCTACATATCTATCAATCTATCTTTCTGTCGATCTATCTATCTATCTATCCTTTTATCTATTGTCTAATTATTTATCTATCAATTTGTTTGTATATCCATCTATTTGTCAAATTTCTGTGTATTTATTTGTCTATCTTTCCATCTATTTGTCTATATATATATTAAACTATTTTTCAATCTTTTTATAAATTTTTTTATCAATCTATCTGTCTATCAATCTTTATATCATCTGTCTATCTATATGTTTATCTATCTATCTATCTATCTATCAAACTTTCTATCTTTTTGTTTATCTATCATCTACTTGTCTATCTATCTATTTGTCTATCTCTCTATCTTACTATCTATATATGTCTTCATCTGTCTATCAAACTCCATGTCTCTATATTTGTCTCTGTGTCACTCTATTTGTCTTTCTATCTATATTTCTATTTATTTGTCATTTTGTCTATCTATCTATCTATCTATCTATCTTTCTTTCTATCTGTGTATCTCACTATATTTCTATCTATCTATCTATTTGCATATCTATCTAACTATCTTTCTATCTATCTACGTATCTATTTAATTGTATATCTGTCTATCTATCTATCTATCTATCTTTTTATCCATCTATTTGTCTATGATTCAACATATCTATTTGAATATCTAGTCTATCTTTAAATCTATGTTTCTTTCTATATGACTATTACCATATTTGTTGATTTGTCTATCTAAATGACTATCGTTCTATTCATCTAGCAATCTATCAATCGATCTATCTTTCTATCTGTCTATCTAGTTGGATATCTATCTATAACTTTCTATCTATTTGTCTATCTTTTTATCTGTCTCTCTATTTGACTATTAATATTTCTATTTATCTGTCTATTTATCTATATATCTATCTATTTGTCAATCTATCTGTCTATCTATCTATATGTAAATCTATTTATCTATTTCCCTAACTATCTATCTATGTATATATCTATCAATCTATCTATCTATTTATCTATTAATGTATTTATCTGCATATCTATCTGTCGATCTAACTATCTATCTATCTATATGTTTGTCTATCTATCTATTTGTTTATCTATCTATCTAATAATCAATCTATCAATATGTCTATTAATTTGTCTATCAAATTGACTATTTATATTTATATCTATCAGTCTATCTATCTCTCTTTTTATATATTTGTCTGTTTGTCTATTTATCTATCAAACGATTTGTCTATCAGTCCATATGTCTATCTGTCTGTCTATCATAAATTTGTCTTTTTATTTATCTATCTAACTAACTATCTATCTATCTTACTGGATGTTTATCTATCTACCTATCTATTTCTCTACCTATTTGTCCATTTTTTATCTATTTGTCTATCTATCTATCTATCTAAAGTATCTTTATCAATCTTTAAATCTTTCTGTCTATCTATGTATATATATATATATATATATATATATATATATATATATATCTATCTATGTATCTATCAATCTCTCTAACTATCTATGTGTGAAACTATCAATATGTACATATATCTATCAATTGATCTATCTATATGTTTATTAATATATTTATCAATCTATCTATCAATGTGTCTATTAATCTGTTAATCAATTAATCAATTAATCAATTAATCAAGTAATCAATCTATCAATCAATCTATCTAATAATCTATCTATCAATTTATTCTCTCTAACTATTTGTCTATTTTATCTATATATTTATTTGTCTATCAACATGTCTATTAATTTGTCTATTTATCTGTCTATCAATCTATCTTTTAATATATCTTTCAATCTATCATTCAATCTATCTATTCATCAATCTATCTATATGTCTATCTATTTTAATAACTATCGGTCTATCTATCTATCTCTCAGTATAACTACCTGTCTATCTATCTATCTATCTGTTTATCAATTTAAATATCTTCCTATCTATCTATATGTCTATCTATTTTACTATATACCATTCAATCAATAAATCTATTTATCAATCTATCTACCTATAAATCTGTCTATCAAACTATTTTTCTATCTATTTGCCTATCTTTCTATATTTGTGTCTCTCTGTCTATATATCTATTGTATGTCTAACCGTCTATCAATCTCTATGTATGTCCATCTATCTATGTGTCTATATATCTGTCTATTTATTTGTTAGTCTATTTGTCTGTGTCTTTCTGCCTGGCTGTGTGTCTCATCGACTATTTTTCAACCTAACTATATATTATTTTATTTTTCTATTTGTTTGTTTGTTTGTCTATTTATCTATTTGTCTGTCTACTTGTAAATCTTTCTATCTAACTATATATATATATATATATATCTATCTATATATACGTCTTTTAATTTGTCTATTAATCAATCAATCTATCTCTCTAACAATCTGTCTATCAATCAACTATCTATCTTACTATCTATCATTATATCTATCTATCTGTTTATCTGTCTATCAATTTATCTATTTATTTTTTATTTATTTATCTTTCTATCTATCTTTCTGTATATTTTTCTATATATTTTTCTATCTATCTATCAGTCTATATTTTTTTCTATATAACTGTTTATCTATTTAACTAACTATATATGTATCTATCTGTTTATTTATTTGTCTAATAATCTATCTATCTATCAATATATATGTTTTTCTAAATTTCTATTAATCTTTCTATCTATCTGTCTATTTATTTGTATATCAATCTACCTATCTATCATTCTATCTATTTATTTATCAACCTATATATCAATCGATGTATATATCTATTTTTCTATCTATCTATCTATTTTTCTTTCTATCTATCTTTATATATATATATATATATTTGTCTATCTATCTATCTATAAAACTATCTATCAATCTGTCTATCAATCAGTCATTCAATTTGTCTGTCTATCTATCTATCTGTCGATCTATCTATATGTCTATAAGTAAATCTATCTACTTATCTATTAGTCCTACTATATGTCTATTTGTCTTACTGTACATTTATATATATGGTTGTCTATCTATCTATCTACCTTTTTATCTATCTGTATGTCTATATGTTTGTGTGTTTGTTTATCTGTGCATCTACTTATCTATCTATTTGTCTAATAATTTGTCTAATAATTATTCTATCTATCTATCTTTCTGTATATCTATCTATTTATCTATCTATCTATCTGTGTATATATCTATTTATCTACCTTTCTATCTATCTATGAATCTACCTATATAGTTATGTGTCTATTTTTCTATCTATCTGTATATCAATCTATCTCTCAAACTCTATCAATTTGTCTATCTATCAATACATTTATATATCAATCAATCATTCTATCTATTTGTTTATCTATTTGTCTATGTATATATCGATCAATATTTTTATTTATTGTCTATCTATCTGTATATATATTTGTCTACCTTTCTATCTATCTATTTGTCTAATAATCTATAAATGTATCTTTTTATCTATTTATTTATCTATCAATCTTATGTCTGTATATCTATCTATCTATCTAACTATCAATTTAACTTTCTATCAATCAATCAATCTATCTATCTATCTATCAATCTTTCTATATATCAATTAATCTATCTTTCTATCTATTTGTCTATTTATTTATGTATCTATATTTCTACCCATGTATCTTTCTATCTATCTATAAATCTATCTATCTATTTGTTTATCTATCTATCTATTTAATTATCTTTCTAATAATCTATCTTTCTATTTGTTTGTCTCTCTATCTATATAGCTATCTATCTATCGATCTATTATTCAATCAACCTATCTATCAATTTGTCTATAAATCTATCTATCTAACTATTTTAAAATCAATCTATCAATCTCCTTATAAATTTGTGTATCAATCAATCAATCTATGTCTATCTATTTGTAAATCTATTTGCCTATCTATCTATCTAACTATCTATCTATCTGTCTGTCTGCCTGTCTGTCTATCTATCTATCTATCTATCTATATATCTAAGTGTCTATCTATCTATTTATCTATCTATATGTAAATCTATTTATGTATCAATATGTTCATCAATCTATTTATTTATCTAGCTATAAATGTGTCTATCAATCTAACTTTCAAACTATCTTTCTATATAATTGTTAATCTATATATCTATGTATTTGTTTATATGTCTATCTATTTGTCTATATATCTATATGCCTAGATGTCTATTTGACTATCTATCTATGTATCTATCTATCTATTCATTTATCTATCAGTCTATCTTTTTCTTTGCCTTAGTATTTGTCTGCCTGAATATCTATTTAACTGACTTCATGTCTACGTGACTTTTGGTCTATCTATTTATTTGTTTGTCTAGTTGTCTTTCTATTTGGTTGTTTGTCTATTTATCAATCAATCTATCTTTCTTTTTTTTCATTCTATCTATATGTATATAAAAATGTCAATCAATCAATCAATATATCTATCTATCTATCTATCTTTTTATCAATATGACTATCTATCTATCTATCTATTTTGTATATCTACTTGTCTATATGTCTATTAGTCTGCATATCTATCTATCTAGCTATTTCATTGTCAATTTGTCTATCTATCTACCTATGTATCTAATAATAAATCTATCTATATGTATATCTATATATCAATCAATCAATCAATCAATATTTATTTCTATCTATCTATATATATATATATATATATATATATCTATCAACTTATCTATCTATCTGTCAATTTATCTATAAAGTGCTCTATCAATCTATATATCAATCTATATATCAATGATTCTATCTATCTATATGTCTATCTATCTATTTGTCTATCTATATGTATATCTATCTATGTCTATCTATCAGTCTATATATTTATCGATCTATCAATCTAATAATCTATAAACGAATCTATCTATCTCTAATCAATCAGTCTATTTATCTGTAAATCAATTTGTCTATAATTTTTCTATCAATCTATTTATTAATTTATATATCAATCTATCAATCAACCTTTCTATCAATCAATATATTTACATTTTTATCTATATGTAAATATATTTGTCTATATATATATATATATACCTATATGTCTATCTATCTATCTATTTATCTGTCTATTTATCTATCTATCTATCTATCTATCTATCTATATAAAAATCTATATATCTATCAATCTATCTATCTCACTATCTATTTGTCTATCTATTTATCGATCAACTTGTCTATCAATTTTTCTATCAAGCTATCAATCAATCAATTAATCTATCTGTCTATCAATTTATCGATCGATCTATCTTTCGATCTATTTAAGAATCAATCTATCTATAGGTTTATATATTTGTATATCAATATATATATCTATCTATCTATCAATATATCAATCTATATATCTATTTGTCTATCTATATTTATATCTTTCTGACCATATATATATATATATATATATATATCTGTCTATCAATCTTTTTATAAATCAATCTAACTTTATCTCAATTTTTCTATCTATTTGTCTATCAAAATATCTAGATATCTATTTGTCTATGTGTTTATTTATGTGTATGTCTAATTGTCTATCAATCTGTTTACTAATTTTTCTATCTAAAGGTTTATCAATCTTTCTATGTACTTGTCTATATATATGTAAATATATATATATATATATATATATATATCTCTATATGTCTATATATCAGTCTATCTACCTATCGATATATCTGTTGATCTATTTGTCTTTCTATATGTCTATATCTTCTCAATCTATTGTTTTATATATCTATCTATCTATCTATCTATCAGACTATCTACCTATCTATTTTTTTGTCTATCTGTGTGTTTATCAATCAAGCTATCTATCTAGCTATCAATTTTTCTATCAATATGCCTATGAATTTTTCTATCAATATATCTTTCAATCTATCTATAAATTTGACGATCAATTTGTCTATTAATCTGTCTACCTAAATGTATATTTTTTATTTATTTATATGTCTATCTTTTTTTCTATCTATCATCTATCTATCTATTTATCTATCAAACTATCAATAAATCAATATATTTATATATCTATCTATCTATCTATCTTTCTATCTATTTATCTATATGTCTATCTCTCATAGATCTATATAACTATTATTAATATGTGTATCTATCTATCTATCTATCTGTTTGTACATTTATCTATCTAATAATCTTTCTATCTATCTATCTATCTATCTATCTATCTATTTGCCAATTTATTTGTCTATATATTTGTCTATCTTTCTATCTACCAATATTTTATCTATATGTTATCAATCTATCTATCTATCTATCAATTTGTCTATCAATATGCCCATCAATATCGAAATCAATCTGTCAATAAATATGTCTATCATTCTATCTATCTATATATATATCTATCTATCTATATATTCATCTATCTATCAATTTATCTCTTTGTCTATATATATATATATATATATATATATATATATATCAATCTATCTATCTATCAGTCTATATATCTATGTATTTATCTATCAATCTATCCATCAATATATTTCTAAATATATCTTTCTATCAAACTATCTATCAGTCTATTTGTGTATCTATATTTCTATCTATCTATCTATTTTCCTATCTATATGTCTATCAATCTATCTATCAATTTTCTACCTATTCATCTATATATCAATCTATCAATATATCAATATATCTATCTATATATCTATCTAATATTTTGTATATCTTTCTATCTATTTCTATATCTATATATCTATCTTATTGTTTAAGAATCTGTTTATCTTTGTCTCTCAATCTATCTATCAATCAATCTTTCAATCTATCTAATAATATGGCTTTCAGTCTGTTAATCAAACTATCCATCTATCATTCTATCTATTTGTCTTTTTATCTATCTATCCATCTACATGTTTATCTATCTCTCTGTTTATCTTTTAATCTATCAATCTATCAATCTTTCTATTTGTTTGTCTATCACTCTATCTATCTATTTTTTTATCTATTTGTCTATCAATCTGGCTATCTATCTATCTATCTATCTATTTTTCTATCTCTCTATCTATCTATCTATCTATATGTCTATTTATCCATCAAAATCTTTGTCAATCTATATGTCTAACTATCTATCTTTTTTCTATCTATTTATCTGTTTATCAATTTGTCTATCTATCAATTTATATATATATCTATCATTTTTTCTATCAATCTATCTATCAAATTGTATTTTTATTTGTCTATCTATCTATATATCAGTCTATATATCTATCTATCTATTGATTTTCTATCTATATATCTACAATCTATCTTCTATATATTGTCTTTTTCTGTATCTATCTAATAATTTGTTTTATTTTTGTATATCTATCTATCAATTTGTCAATGAATTTATTTATCTATTTGTCGATCTATTTGTCAATCTATCTATTTATCTATCTGTCTATCTATTTTTCTATGTATCTATCTATTTATCTATTTGTATGTTTATCTATCTATCTATCTATTTTAAATCTATCTATCTATCTTTTATCTCTCTATAATTCTATTTTTCAATCTATCTTTATGTCTCACAATCCATTGTCTCTCCATCTGTTTATCTATCTCTTTTTTGTATTTATATCTATTTGTCTATCTATGTATCTCTCTATATATCTATATGTCTATCTATCGATCGATCTATCTATCTGTCTATCTATCTATCAATTTATCAGTCAATTTGTCTATATTTCTATTTGTCTATTAGTCTTTTAGTTTATCTATCTATCTTTCTTTCTATCTGTATATATGTCTAATTGTCTATCTTTATATATGTCTATTTGTCTATCTGTTTATCTATTTATATTACTATTTGTATATACCTCTATCTGTTTATCTCTCTATCTATCTATGTATCCGTATCTCTATCAATCTGTCTATCTATCTATCTATCTATCTATCTGGCTATCAATTTATCTGTATATCTATCTATCTACCTATTTGTCTATTTTTATATCTATATATCTATCAATCTATCTTTCAATCTTTCTATCTGTCTGTCTTTCTATCTCTCAATCTATCTGTCAATCTATCTATTTATCTATCTATCTATCTGTCTATCTATCTATCCATCTATCTATCTATCTATTTATATATCTATCTATCTGCATATCCATTTATCTATCTATCTATGAATCCATATTTAAATCTATCTATCAATCTATTTATATAATTGTCTATCTATCTGTCTATCTGTATGTATGCTAGTCTATTTGTCTATTTATGAGTCTATGTGTCTGCTTGCCTATTTGTTTATCTATCTGTGTCTGTGCTTGTCTATTTTTCAATCTATCTAACTATCTATTTATCTATTTATCAATTTATCTATCCTAAAATTTATCTAGTATTATATCTATCCATCTATCTTTCTATTTATCTAGTTGTTTATCTATCTGTATAACAATCTATCTATTTGTTAGTCTATCTATTTGTCTATCTATTTTTCTTTATGTTTATCTATCTATCTATGTATCTATTTATGTATCTATCTGTCTATCTATCTGACTATGTATCTGTTTGTTAATCAATCTATCTGTCAATCTAATTATCTATTTATCTATCTATCTATCTATCTATCAATTTGTCTTTCAAATTGTTTATCAATCTATCTATCTGTCTATCTATCTTTTAATAAATTTATATACTTTTTGTCTTTGTCTATCTATATGTCTATTTATTTATTTATCAATTTATCTATCTATCTATCAATATAACTTACTATCTACATGTTTATCTAAATGTCTATCTATTTGTCTATCTACATGTCTATCTATATGTCTATCTATCTATCTATCTATCTATCTATCTATCTTTCTATCTATCTATGAATTTTTCAGTCTTTCTATTTATCTTTCTATCTACATTATAAGAATATCTCAGTTTGGCAATGGAAATTTAGCTAGAGAAATATTTCTAGCTAAATAGTGGGAATTTAGCTAAAGAATAGCAAAGGATTTTTGATTTTATATTGAAATAAATTTTAGTGATGGATTAGGGATGGAAATGTTAGTAGATTTCTACATAAAGAAAATAGGGAAATTTAGCGATGAATATAGTGACAAAGTATCACTAGTTAATTAGATCAAGACAAAATTTGTCGTTAATATTTTTGTAGAATTACGTTCAAAGAAAAGCTGTAATTTTGTGATGGATTTACCGACATAATTTCTCTAGCTAATTAGATTGATGCAAAATATATCGGTATATAATTATCAAAATTTTTTTTTACTATTTTATACTTTATTGCAAGTGATTATTTCTTAAATTTTATTTTTCACAAAATATATCCATTTAACTAGAGTTTTTTCCCTAGCTATTTGCACTGGGGATAATTTCCCTCTCGAATCTTTAATGATTTAAATTTTTTTTAATTTATTATTTAATTTTGTATATTAAATGTATGCCATTGTCTATAGCTGAGCAATCCTTGAATGACACATTTTTTTTCATAAAATTATAAAAATAGGATATCATAAATAATAATTTATAAATATATAAATACAAAAAAAAAATATGATAATAGGACTCTAAGATAACTATTTTAATGAGCATAATATTTTTAAAAAATTATACAAAAAATTGTTGTAAATTTTTTATTTAAGAAACTTAAATATTTGTATTAAAATAAAATTAAATAATTAATTCTATAATTATAATAATTTGTAAAGATAATTTTAAAAATAAATGAACTTAAATTAAAATTTCTACTAATAAAAAGCTAAAATAATTCATTGTATGATTAAATAAAAAATATTTACAAAAATACTTGAATTAACGAATAAACTAATAAATATTAATATTATTTTAAGTATAAAAATAAAATTTTATTATTATAGGAAACTTTTAAAAAAATATTTAAAATTTTTCATTAAATTTAAAAGAAAATAAACTTATATTTAAATATAAATACATAGATATTTGCCCATACTAAAATTTATAAGAATAAAACAATTGAGTAATATTTTTACAATTAACTTTTAATATTAAGTCTTTATTAAAATAATAAATATAATTTTTTTAATAATCTTCTCACATTAAGTAATTTTTAGAATTTTATAAATTATAAATGATATCTAATAATATGAAATGTTATGCCTTTAAAATTATTTCATATTATCTTCATAAAAATTAATATAAATTCTTAAAACTTTATAACCATATAATATATATATATATATATATATATATATATATATATATATATATATTTATTTATTTATTTATTTTAACATAAAGTGTATTTATAATTCTTAGGAGAGTGGCTTGAAAACCAATCATCTTTTCATATGTGTCTTGCTATATGAAGTTTATAAATTTTGTAGCCATGATTTTTTTTTAGTTGGAAGACCAAGCATCTATTTTTTGAAATTGTTTATATATTTATTGTTTAATTTAATTAAAAATTAAAAATTGTAAGGTGTTTTTTGTCATTTGTGCTTTGCTATACACACATTAACTTGTAGAAATTAATTTATTAAGTAAAAAAAGATGAGTATTTATGTTTTATATATATTTATTGTTAATTAAATCTTTTGATAATTTAAAATTTAAACATTATGGAATTTTAATACTTATAAAAAATTGAATCTTATTGTGCAAAGACAACTCTAAGTCTCTAACTAATGCCATCCACCTCTCTCTCTCTCTCGACATGGATAAATCAAAATGAAACCTAATAGTGGAAGCGATTTTTTTCAGCAGTGAGTTTCTTGTCGATTTGAGGTACACTTTCTCCCCTAATATAATCATCATCTGCAAGCATTTTAGAAATACGGGATAGCTGATCACAAGAAGAACTATCAAAGATATCATGCCAGTCGTGCTTCCTCGATCTTCTTCTAGAAGTTTTATTCACAGCTTCATCTTCCATATATTAATACCTTCTTCAACTTCACAACTACCCACCATTGGAATGCAATATATGACAAGAATGATAGCATATATTCATTCCGGTAAGCACCATGTAATATCTTCTCATCAAATTTTGAATTTGTGACGTCTCCACTTTATTATTGTTAGTGGCAAGTCTATCCCAAGCAATCATATTTTTGAGTACCTATGAGAAGCGATTTACCTGTTATGAACCATGAAGGTACAAGGATATCAGTAAGTAGAATAGAGAGATGTAATCAAGCAATTCTTGAAAAGTTTGAGAGTTTCATTCGAACTTTTTTTCATGAGTTATAATTTGTTGGGAAAAAAAATAAGTCAGATGTAAGACGTGCATGTTCCACGACACCTGGCAGAAGCCAGGTGGCCTTGGAATCCCATGGTGGCGGCATGGTGCTTTTGGGAAGATGAGCAGGTTGTTGTCAGGCGGGTACTTTATGTTAAATTGGTTTTGATCAAGAGTATGTTCATCAAGTAAAACTTCTGATCATGATCAAATTATATAGGATCAACCAAATTTTATATTCATTATCAAGTTCTTGACTTGTGCTCAACTACTTCAGATCAACTTAACCTTTCTAAACCTTTTTAAAAAGTATGTAATTCACGTAAAGATATCTATATAGTTTTTTATATATTGTATTTTTTAATCATACAATATACTAGTAATCAAACTTATATTTGTGTTGAGTTACATAAACTATAATTATAAGTCAGTGATAATCTATATATCACATCCAATTCCAATCAAATATATATTGTCATGTAATTTATTAGCAAGATTTACTTAAATGAACTCATGATTATTATTTAGTTCTTGTGAGTCAGATACACATTGTTGGTCAATTACGCTCTCACGATTGTGATTCAGAAGAAGAGAACAACAAAGAACAACAAATAATATATATTCCACAACCACAATCCAACAATAACAGAATCAAACAAAAACAAAAGAGAAACCACAACAGAAATGCACGAAATAACATGGTTCACTAATCGGTCAACACGACTAGCAACATCCACCATAAAAAAGCTTATGTATTTATAGATTATAACCAAAATAGACGTCCAAAAGGATTTATAGTTTATTAATTTTGTTTAATTTTTTTAACATTTTTTTGACTTTATATATACATATTTAGGCTAGAGAATTGGGTTGAGATCGTAATTTTTATGAGATTTTTATGTGGATGAATGTGAAGAAAGCAGATGGTTAGTTTATTGACAACAAGTCTCAGATTATTGAGTTAAGAATATATTATATTAATAAAATTAAATAAAACTAAAGTAAATTTTAAAAGTAGTTTGGAATCCAAAATATTAAATTTATTTTATGTATATCTAGAAAAATATTTTTTTCTATTTTTTCATGGGAACTCAGGGAGGAACGTGTGAGAGCTGCTTCTCAATAAGTTGAGGGTTCTATGGATCATCAACCAATTGTTTATGATCCTATCTATTAGGAGATGATAAGAGGTCATAAGAAGCAGCAAGTGTACGTCATCAGCTCTATGGGAGTGAAATTTTATTGTAGTAGTCGTCCTTCTAAATCATCTATCATAGCAATGGTGGGTGAGGTGGTCAAACAACAAGTAATAAAAATAAATTAACATTTTGAAGTTATGGAGACCGAAATTAAAGAGAATGATGAGCATATTTCTCATTTGAAGGAAGAAATATGAAAAATGAAAGAAGAGAAGGATGAGTAGATTACTCATTTGAAGGAATAAATGCAAAAAATGAAAGAAATGAATGAAGAGATGAAAGAAATGAATAATGAGATAATAGAAATTATGATTGTAATGTAACAACAGATCTCCTATATGGAGTCACAATTAGCAGCCTTGACGCGACATATAGAATTTTGAGAACCAGCTGTGAAACCACATATGAGAGGCTATCAAAAATGTTCCAACTAATTATGAGGATGAATTTGTATCAGAATTATTTCTGAACTATTTTTAATTTTGTCAATGTGTAGCTAAACGGGATGAGACTTTTTTGGTGGTATCATTTTTTCTTTTTTCTGGTTTTGTTTTTTGTTTGCCAAATAAGCTAAATATGAATCTTGGCGGGACATCTGATGTGAGACTCACGAATAAATTTTGATTCAAAGCCGTCAGACATTGTCATGATCCTTCTTATGGATGAGTTCCATCTTTATCGATCTCTATTATATCAAAAGGAGGGTGAGCTAATATTATCTTCATTATTTCTAAAATGATTATTTTTTTACTCTAAACATTATTGCTGGCCATCGTTTAGATATTTGTTAAAGTTGTATGACTATCAACATAGATTTATGTTTGTTCATATGTATAATGCTATTTTTATATATCTATGAATATGTGTGTGTGTACCAGAATATTGTGGGTAGACCTTTAGCCTATTATAGGTATGTAAAAGGCTCAGCTAGTCCTCTTGGTGATCGGAACAGCACGCTAGTTTCTGAAGTTGTGAGATGAACAAAAAAATTATGGTCCAACGCAGACCCAGGTTAGTTCTTGACAGTCTTGTTTCGTGCAGATCTGCGTTGTCACTGTTCAAATCTGTGACTGCTTATTATTGGTGATCGATGGAAGTAAATTGTTGAAATGTTAATAGTCATTATGATTGCTAATGAAATTCAATTAAATGTGTTCATTTTGCTTGTTCTCCTTCTCTTGTATGTACATAATTTCATGGATGACTATGAGCTTAACATGAGGAACTATCAATTGTGGCTATTACAAGCCATTTTTATAGGGGCATCTTGATCTGAAACTGATACCTAGCATGAGAGACCACGACATGAAGCCTTTCTAACTAGGACATGATCTTAACAAATTTATGGTTAATGCTAATAATTCATTCAATCCCCAAGAATGCGTTGTGTCCAACACTTCTCTTGCAATGCAATAAATGAGAGATGGTTGGATAAACTAGAGATATAAGTTATTGAAGTTTATGCCAACAATATTAAGTATAAATGGGATAATACTAATTTGTTGCAGTTTTATATCATATGAGGCAATGTGATTATATGTATGTATATACTATAGTATATATGTACATATAATCTTAGCATCATATATATTGTAGTACATATGTACATATATACTTAGTATCATATATACTATAGTATATATGTACATATATACATAGTATCATATATATTGAGTATATATGTAGATATTCTAAGTATATTTGCACATAAAATAGTGTAGTCTATATTATATATAGACTACACTATTATATTTACATATATACTATAATATATTAGTATGTATATACTGTAGTATTATATGTACATATATACATAGTATATATGTACATACTGAATTTGATGCCATGATCACTAAGAAATTAGACTAGTTTTTTAATTTTGTTTGAATTTGATACTTGCATGATGATGCCACACAAGAAAACTAGCAAAGCAGATTAAAAAGCTAATACTGAAGGGACTGATTGAACCAGAAAAAGCTAATCTCTTCTCTATGATTCTTGAAAGCAGAGTTGTTTCCTATTGCTTGTACAATGATTCTAAAAAAATTCAAGCAAGTACTTATGACATGTGTATTTTGCAGGTTTTACTTTTCTTTTCTTTCTGGATACTATGTTTATGATTCTCATCATTGCTAATAACTCCTTTTTTGCCCTTGCAATTGTGTAGGATTCTGAAGACTTAACTCCAAATATTTTTGCAAGAATGATTGAAACTTTGGAAGGTGGTGGTCTAGTTGTTTTACTTCTTCAAACCCTATCATAACTTGTGAGTTTGTGTACCATAGTCATGGTGAGTTACATTTCATTGCTCATTATTTGCTTACACAAAAACATGATATGCATTCTTTGAACATTGAATTAGAATGTCTCTGTTGTTCCTGACATGTTAGGATGTTAATAAGAGATTTAGAATAGAGTAGCATTCTAAAATAGTTTCTCGATTCAACGAGTGGTTTCTCTTTTATGTGTATATAAGAGAAATGCTAGTATATCTCTTATACGTACATACGGAGTATATATGTTCATATATACTATAGAAAATACGTAATATATACTACAGTATATACGTACATATATACTACAATATTTATGTACATATATACTATAGTATATACGAACGTATATTCTATAGTATATACATAGATATATACTATAGTACATATGTAAGTATATACATTAGTATATATGTACATTTATACTCAGTATATCTACATGTATGCTATAGTATATATGTATATATGCTGTAGTAATATATGTAACTAGTGAAATGCTAGTATATATGTACATATATACTATAGTGTATATGTACATATATACTATAGTATTATGTATTTATCAAACTAGAACTTTTTTTTATTTATTAATTTTGATTTGATTGACTGGTTTAATTTTCAAACAGAAATGGTATCACAATATTCCCCATAAAAAGCTTGTAGAAGTGAAGGGATTTTTTACTAGACATGATGCCTCAAGACAAGTACATCTTTGTCGCGGCAGAAAGATGGTGATCAGAGGAGCTGAGGGAGAGAAAGAAACATCAATTTCACAAATAGATTATACTTTATGCACTATCAATAGATACTTTAATGAAAAATATGTAATAAAATTTTGTTATGTTTTTTATTTAACTATTTAAAACAATGGTTGCATAGATTGCTGTTATTCAAAAATATTATTCAAAACATATTTTCATCATCCTATGCTCCACATGAGCATGGTGTAGTACTCCATTTTTCTATGTTCAAGTTACTTATTGATTCATTGATGGTTACTACTACTGACGATGAGTCTGTATTTCATCTACCAGTTCTTTTGTTAGCATGGCAGCTTGGTCATGGTGGGGCAAAGCAACACCCTTATAGACCTTGGGACCGAGAGAGAGTTCTGGTTGCAGAGAGGCAAGATGCAAACTTAGATACGCCAAGCCTAGCTCATGGCTTGTCTTCCAGGTTTTCCCCTAATAGTTTTCAGAGATATTTTTCTAAATTTTAATAATCTTCGCTTTACTTATTTATGTTGATTTTGATGTTTTGTGTCATCTTTGTGAAGTAAAAATGAGAAAATACTAATTTGTTGTAGTGTTGTGTCATTTGAGGCTATGTGATTATATATATGTACATATAATACTATATTATATACGTACATATTTACTACAGTACATATGTATGTATATACTAAATATATATGTAGTATATACTAAGTATATATGTAAGTATATACTGAGTATATATGTATGTATATACTGAGTATTTTTGTACATATATATTGAGTGTATATGTACAATTAATATTGCAGTATATATGTACATATATACTTAGTATACTTCATATATACTGTAGTATATGTACAAATATACTCAGTATATAAGTACAGATAATCTTGCAGTATTATATGTACATATATTCTAAGTATCTATGTACTTAGTATATATGTACATAAAATACTGAGTATATTAGTACTGAGTATATATGAAAATATATACTGAGTATATATGTACATATAATACTGTAGTAAATATGTACATATATACTCAGTTTAAATGTACTTATAATACTGTAGTATATATGTACATAGACTGTAGTAATATATTTATCTTTTGAAATGCTAGTATATATGTATATATACACTATAGTATATATGTGCATATATACTACAATATTATATATTTACCTAAACCAAACTATTTTTATTTTTTTATTTTGATTTGATTGATTGGTTTAAATTTCATATAGATAAGGTACCACAATATTCCCCATATGATGATTGTAGTAGTCTAGAGATTTTTCACTAGGCATGATATGTAGCAACTGATACAGCTTTGTCGTAGCATAAAGATGCTGACCGGAGGAGCTGGGAGAAAGAACGCAATGTCAATTTCACAAAGAGATTATATTTTATGCATTATCGTTAGATACATTATTGAATAAGATATTATAAAATTTTGTTATGTTTTTGTTTTATCAATGTAAAATATTGCTTTAGGATAATTTATAAACTGATTTTAATTTATGTTAATTATAAATTATCATTTATAGTTTTTTTTATTCAAATTAATATAAAAACATAAAATAATTAAATTAAATTTTTTGAAATAAAAATAAACTAGTGAAAATAGTTTTGGAATGAAAATTGCTAAGTTTTTTTTTGCTAATTTAGCCATAGAATATTTCATTGCTAATTTAGATTGGGATTTACCCTTGCTAATTTAGCTAGGGAATTTTCTGAATCTTCAAATTAAGGTCAAAATTAGCGACGGAAATTATTAATTTAGCTAAGTAACTTTTCATTGCTAAAAATTTTTAGCAAGGGATTGTTTCCTTCATTAATTTTTAGCTAGGGATTGTTTCCTTTGTTAATTTTTAACGATGAGCACTTTATCTTGGGAAAAGTTTCATCGTTAATTTATCGTTATATCCACTTTAGCAATGGAAATATCTCATTTAGTTAGGGAAATTTTCCTAGCTATTTGGGATTTTTCTTGTTGTACTATCTGTTTATCTATATGTCAATCAATTTATCTATCTAAGTGTCTATCTATCTATCTATCTATTTATCTGTCTATCTATCTATTATCTATTTCTCTATCTATGAGTCTATCTATCTGTCTATCTAATTATTTATCTATATCTATCAATCTGTTGGACAATTGTGCTTCCATGATTATGATACAGAAGAAGAGAACAATAGAGAAATAGCAAAAAAAGATATAAATATAATCCACAACCACAATCTAACCAAGACAGAATCAAAAAATGAAACAAAACTACAAGATAAATGCACGAAATAACATGGTTCACTAGTAGTTTAAAATGACTAGCTAAATCTACTAGAAAATGGGACCTCCATTATTGTGCTATTGCTACATTCTTGGCCTCTTAATATTTTGTTTCCTACACTTACATAAAAATATTAAAACATAAACATTTTGGTAATACAAGATAGATCATCAAAAAAATGATATACAACACTATCTGTCTATTTATCTCTCTATCAAACTAGGTATCTACATGTCTATCTATCTCTCTATCTATTTATCTATTTATTTATCTATCTATGTGACAATTTTTCAATTTTTTTATCACTCTATCTATCTATTTGTTGTAAGTGTCTATCTATTTGTCTATCTATTTGTTTATCTATTTATCTATCTATATATCTGTCTATATATCTGTCTATATATCTGTGTATATAACTATCTATCAATCTATATGTCTAATTGTCTATCAATCTATCTATGAATATGTATATCAATATGTATATCAAAGCATCTATCAATTGGTCTATCAATCTGTCTATCAAATTGACTATCTATTTATGTATATATCTATATACTTGTCTATCTATTTATCTATATGTCTTTCTGTCTCTCTGTCCTACTATCTATCTATCTATGGATATGTTTACCAATCTATTTATCTATCTATTTATCTATATATCCATCTGTCTATTTATTTGTTTATGAATCAATTAATCTATCTATCTACCTATCTATATATTTGTATATTTTTTATATATCTATCTATCAATCTATTTGTATGTCTGTTTGTCAATTTATTTGTCTATCTATTAGTATATCTATATGTCTATCTATATGTCTATCTATATGTCGATCTATATGACTATCTATTTTTTGATTTATCTATCTATCTATCTATTCGTCTTTCTATCCATCTATCTATCTATCTGTCAATCAATATATCTATCTATTTGTTTATTTATCTGTCTACCTATCTAACTACCAATCTATATATCTATATTTATGTATACTATCTATCTATATGTTTATCTATATATCTATCTATCGGTGTATCTATCTATCTATTTATTTATTTATCTATGTATCAATCTATATTTTAATTTTCTATCTACTTGTCAAAATGTCTATGTATATATCTATCAATATATCTGTCTATATATCTGTCTATCAATTTGTATATCTATATGCCTATATATATATATGTCTATATAGTTGTCTATCTATTAGTGTATCTATTTATGTATATATATTTTATCTATCTATCAATCTATCTATATATTTATCTATAAATCTATCTATAAATCAGACTATCAATCTTTCTATCAAATTGTCTATCTATTTATCTATCTATCTTTCTATCAATCGATCTATTTATCAAAATATATAAATATTTGTTCTACAATCTTTCTATATATCTGTCTATCTATTTGTTTGTTTGTTTATATATCTGTCAATATATCTTTTTATCTATATAGCTAATAATCTTTCTATCTATTTGTCTATATACCTATCTCTTGATCTATAAATATATAAATCTATATATCTATATAGCTGTCTATCTATCTATCTATATATCTATCTATCTATCTATCTATATAATATTTGTCTTTCTATCAAAATATCTATCTATGTATATGTCTATCTATCTATCTGTCTGTCTGTCTATCTTTCTATCAATCTATCTATAATTTAGTCTATATATATATATATATATATATATATATATCTGTTTTTCTATCTATTTATTCATTCTTCTATCTATATAACTATTTATCTATGTATATGTCTATCTGTATATCTATCTGTCTACCTAACTATCTATCTATCTATATATCTATATGATTATCTTTCTATCTATCTATATATCTAACTATCTATCTATTTACATTTCTATTTATCTATATATTTGTCTCTCTATCTATCAATTTATATTTGTCTATTTATATGTTTTCTATCTGTCTATCTATCTATTTATCTATCCATCAATCTGTCTATCAATATGCCTATCAATATGACTATCAATCTATTTATCAATTTTTCTATCAATCTTTAACTCAATCTATCGGTCAATATACCTATAAATCTCTCTATCAATCTTTCAATCAATTTGCCTAACTATCTATCTATTTATTTATTTATCTATCTAACTTTATGTCTATCTATTTGTCTAACTATCTATCTATATATCTGTCTATCTATCTATCTATCTAACTATCTATCTTTCAACCTCTCTTTCAATTTATCTATCAATCTGTCAATCAAATTGTTTATATACTTGACTATGTGTCTGTTGGTTGGTCTTTCAGTCTCTCTATCTTTCTGTCCTACTATATTTTTTACTATTTATCTATCTATTTGTTTGTTTGTTTATCTATCTATCGATCTATCTGTCTATCTATCTATTAAATAATATGTCTATCAATTTGTCTATATGTCTATCTATCTATCTACATATCTATATAATTATCTATCTATCTATATATCTATATATATGGCTATCTATCTATCTATATATTTATCTATCTTTATATCAATATATCTATCTATGTATATATCTATCTATCTCACTATAAGTCTATATATCTATTTATTTATTTGTCTAACTATCTGTCTATCAATCTATATATTTATCTATCTTTCAATTTTTTGTCGATCTTTATGTCTACCTATTTGTCTATCTATCTATCTATGTATATATCTATCTATCTTTTTATCTGTCTGTCTATCTATTTTTTATCTATCTATCTAATAATCTATAAATGTGTAAATCTATCTATCTACTTATCTATTTGTCTATCTATCTCTCTATCTATTTTATATCTATCTTTCTAATTATCTGTTTGTAAATCTGCCTATCTATCTACCTATCTATCAATCTGACTATAAATTTTTCTATTAATTTATTTATAAACCTGCCAATTAATATGTCAATCAATTTCTCTAACAATCTATCTATTAATATGTCAATCAATCAATCAATCTTTTTGTCTATCTATTAATCTCTCTAAATTTATATCTCATTATATATATAATTGTTAATCAATCTGTCTGTCTATCTATCTTTCTATATATCTAATTATCTATTTGTCTATCTATTTATTTATATATTTGTCAATATATCTGCCTATATATATATATATCTATATGTTTATATATCTAATTTTCTATCTATTTATCTATCTGTCTGTCTGTCTGACTTTATATCTATCTATCTATATGTCTATCTATCTATCTATATGTCTGTCTACCTATCTATTTATCAATCTATCTAGTCATCTATCTATCTGTCTATCTATACGTGTATCTATTTGTATAAAATTTTTTATATCAATCAATATATCAATCTGTATATCAATCGGCCTATTTGATTGTATATATATATATATATATATCTATCAATCTATATGTTTGTCTATCTATCTATCTATCTATAATACTATCTATCTATCTGTCTATCTATTTGTTTTTCTGTTTATCTATGTATCTATATATCTATCTAATAATCTATCTATTTAATTGTCTATATATCTATCTGTCTATCTATATATTTATATATCTATAAGTCTATCTATATATCTATATATTTGTTTTTCTATATTTCTATATATCTATCTATCTATCAATCAATCTATGTATATATATATATATCTATCTATATATCTTTCTATCAATCTGTCTATCTATTTGTATATCTAACTGTTTATCGATCTGTTTATCTATTGGTCTTTCAATCTGTCTATAAATCAATCTTTCTATATATCTAAATGATCTATCTTTATTTGTCTATCTATATGTCTCTTTATCTGTCTATGTATCTATTTATCTATCTATCTATCTATCTATCTATATGTCAGTCTATATATCTCTCTATTTATCTATCTAATAAACTATAAATGTGCCTATTTGTCTATCTATCTATCTATCTACCTATCTTTATTTATATCTATCTATCAATATATCTGTCTATTAATCTATCTATATATCTATCTATCTATCAATCTATCTATCTATTCATCTATCAATCAATATATCTTTCTCTCTATCAATATTCTATTAATCTGTCAATCTATCTGTTTATCAATTTGTATATCAATCTATTTATCAATCTACCTATCAATCAATTAATTGATCTGTCTATCTATTTGTATGTCAATATTTTTATCTATATGTATATATGTCTATTTATCTTTCTTTCTATTAATCTATCTATTTTCTATATATCTATCAATTTATTAATCTATTTGTCTATATATCTATCTATTTATCTATATATCTAGATATTTATATATATATATATCTATCTATCTATCTATCTTTCTTTCTTTTTGTCTATCTATCTCTTTGTCTATTTATGTGTCTATCTATCAATCTATCTAATTGTCTATCTATCTATCTATTTCTCTATTTATATATCGATCTACCTTAAATCTACCTATCAATCTATCTATCAATATGCTTATCAATCTATCTATCAATTGGTCAATCAATCATTCTATCAATCTATCTACTAATCTATTTATTTATCTATATATTAATTTGTATATCAATCTGTCGATCAATCTGTCTTCTATCTATCTATCAATTTGTCTATCAATCTTTTTATAAATATGTCGATCAATCAGTCAATATATGTATTAATCAATCTATCTATCTATCTGTATATCTATTTTTTTATATATCTGACTATCAATCTTTTTATCAATCTATTTATCAACCTATCTATCAATATGTCAATCAATCTATATATCAATCTGTTTATCAATCAATTAATCTTTCTATCTATTTGTCTATATATCTATATGTTTGTCTGACTATCTGTTTATTTGTTTGTCTATATATATGGCTATGTGTATGTTCGTCTATCTGTTTGTCTATCTGTTTGTCTATCTATTAGTCTATCTATTTTTCTGTATGATGTTTCTCTATTTGTTGATCTGTCAATCTACTTTTATAATAATTTATCTACTATTTATCTAAATATCTGCCTATCTATCTATTAATCTATTTATTATCTATCTAATAATCAATGAATCAACTATTTATCTATCTATCCATCTATCTATATCTCTATCTTCTATCTATTTGTCTATCTATAAGTCTATCTATGTGTGTATATATCTATCTATCTATCAATCTGTTTATCAATCTATCTATCAATTTTTCTATCTATATGTCTATGAAACTATTTATTTATCTGTCCATCAATTTGTCTATCCATCTATATATCAATCAGTATATCTATCTATCTATAGAATAATTTATCTTTTTGTCTCTTTATATGTCTATTTATCTGTCTATATATCTGTATATATATCATTCTATCATTCTATCTATCTATCCAGCTGTTTATCTCTCTGTATTTCTATTTATCTATCTATCTGACTAACTACTTGATTATTTATTTGTCTATCTATTTATCTATCATTCTGTGTATCTATTCTATCTGTTTATATATATGTCTATCTATTTGTATATCTCTCTATCTATCAATCTATTTATCCATATATCTATCTATCTATTTGTCAAATTTTTTATTTGTTAATCTATCTATCTATCTATCTTTCTTTTTTTCATTCTGACTATTAATTTCTATATCAATCTATCTATCAATTTATCTATCAAAGTTCTTTCAATATACTTATTTATCTACCTTTCTATATATCTATATATCTATGTGTCTGTCTATGTATCTATATGTCAATATATCTGTCTATATATATATATATATATATATATATATATATATATATATATATATATATATATATATATATATATCTATCTGTCAGTCAGTCTGTTAATCTTTTTGTATGTCTAACTATCTGTCAAAAGTCTATTTATCTATCTATCTATCTATTTGTTTGTCAATCTATCAATATATTAATCTATTAGTTTGTAAATTTATATGTCTTTCTTTTTAAATATATGTCTATCAAGCTATTTATCTATCTACATATCTAACTTTCAATCTATCTATTTATCAATCTTTTTGTCTTTCTATCTATATGTCTATCTACTGTCTATCAATCTATCTTTCTAAATATCTTTATTTATTTCTACCTTTCTATCTATCTATCTTTCTCTTTATCTCTATATCTATTTATCTCTTTATCTTGCTATCTCTTTAGCTATATAACTCTCTATCTCTCTATATCTCTATCTTTCTATCTTTCTATCTCTATATCTTTCTACCTCTAATTATCTCTATCTTTTTACCTTTCTACCTATCTATTTCTCTACCTCGCTATCTCGGTATCTTTCTATCTCTATATCTATATACCTCTCTATCTCTCTACCTAGCTAACTACCGACATTAATATCTACCTACCTCCCTAGCTAGCTAGCTACCAACCTAACTAGATATTTATCTATCTTTCTATCTCTCTATCTATCTATCTATATATCCTTCTATATGTCTACCTATATACCTATCTATTAGTCTATCTTTTTCTTATCTATCATTCTATCTCTATATCTATTTATCAATATATATGTCTATCTATCTATTTGTCTAATTGTCTTTCTATCTCTATATTTATATCTCTATCTCTTTATCTATATAACTACCTATTTATCTATCTTTCTATCTCTCAATCTTTCAATCTATATATCTGACTATATGTTTATCTATCTATCTATCAAATTATCTCTCTATCTGTCTATATATCTATCTATCTATCTATCTATCTATCTGTCTACCTATCTATTTACCTGTCTAGCTATCTATTTGTCTACTTGTATATATGTCTATCTATATACATGTATATATATCTATCTATCTATCTATATATCTATCTATCTTTCTATCTATCAATCAGTCTATGTGTCTATTTTTCTATCTATCTGTAAATCTTACTATCTATCTATCTATTTATCTTTCTATCTATAAATATATTTCTATATGACTATATGTATATATATCTATCTAACTTTCTTTCTTTCTATTTTTCTATGAATCTTTCAATTTGTCTACTTATATGTCTATCTAAAGGGTCTTTATATCAGTCTATCTATCTATCTAACTAACTATCTATCAATTGATATATCTATCTATATGTCAATCTATCTGTTTATCTATCTAAGTGACTATCTATCTATCAGTTAGTCTCGCAATCTAACTCCATGTTTGTCTATATGCCCATGTCTATCTATATGTCTATCTATATATCTATATGTCTGTCAATCTGTCTGTCTACCTGTTTGTCTATCTATCTATTTATCTATCTATATGACTATCTATCCATCTATCTATCTAGCTATCTATACTATCTATTTATATAACTTTGTGTGTATCTATCTGTCTATCTATTTGTCTATCTATTTGTCTATTTATATGTCTATCTATCTATCTATTTATCTGTATATCTATCTATTTATCTTTATATATATCTATCTATATATTTAACATCTATCTATCTATCTATATATATAACTGTCTGTCTATCTATATCTCTATATATATTTCAATTTAAGTGTCTATATATATGTCTATCAATTTGACTATCAATCTATCTATCTCTCAATCAATTTGTCTATCAATTTATCTATTAATTTGTATATCTATCTATCTATCTATTAGTTATCTGTCTATCTATTAATCTTCAATCTATCAGTCTGCTAGTCTATATGTCTTTCTGTTTGCCTTTCTATCAAGCTATCTATCTGTCTATAAATATATCTATTAATCTTGCTATATGTTTACTTGTCTATTTGTTTTATTGTCGATCTATCTATATGTCAATCTAGCATCTATCAATCTATCTATCTATTTATATATCTTTATATCTTTCTTTCGTTCTATCTCTCTCTATCTCTATATCTCTATTTCTCTCTATCTTTCTAACTCTCTTTATCTCTATCTCTCTATCTCCATATCTCTCTAACTCTATATCTCTCCATCTCATTAGCTCTCTACTTATCTATATCTCTACCTTTTTATCTCTTTATCATTCTATCTCCCAATCTCTTTACCTCTCCATATCTCTTCCTACCTAACTAGCAACATAAATACCTACCTACCTTGCTAGCTACCAAAGTAACTAGCTATATGTCTATGTGTTTAATTATCTATCTTTCTATATCTTTACGAGTCTACTTGTCTATTTGTCTATACAAATATCTCTTTATATCTCTGTCAACCTATATGTCTATCTGACTTTCTATCTATAATTTTGTTTATCTAGCTATCACACTTTCTCTCTATCTTTCTATCTGTCTATTTGTCCATCTATCTATTTTTTTATCTATCAATCTATCTGTATATCTATCTATATGTCTATCAATATATATATATATATATATATATATATATATATATATATATATATATATCAATCAATATATCTATCTATATGTAATCTGTCGATCTATATTTTTGTATATTTATCTATATATCTATCTTTCTATCTATCTTTCTATTTGTTTATTTATTTATTTATATATCTATTAATATATCTATCTTAATAACTCACTATCTATCTGTCTATATATCTACCTATTTATATGTCTAAACAACTATCAATTTATCTATCTATTTATTTGTCTCTCTATTTGTATTTCTATCTTTCTATCTATTTAAATATATATATATATATATATATTTATTTATCTATCTATCTATCTGTCTGTCTAAAAATTTTTCTATCTACCTATTTATCTATATGTCAATCTTTATTATGTATCTATCTATCTGTCTAACTATCTTTCTTTATGTTTATCTCTTTGTCAATCAATCAATCAATCTATTTGTCTATTAATCTGTTTATCAAATTTTCAATCAATCAATCAATCTATCTGTCTATCACTATGTTTATAAATTTGACTATTTATTTATCTACCTATATAACTATCAATCTATATGTCTATCTATTGGTCAATCATCTATCTATCTATAAATCTATCTATCTATCTATTTATCTATCTATCTATTTGTCTATCAATCTATCAATTAATCTATCCATTAATCTATCTATACATCTATTTATCAAATTGTTTATCTATATGTTTGTCTTTCTGTATGTCTGTCTGACTATTTGACTGTCCAACTATATGTCTATCCATCTGTCTACCTATTTGTTTTTCTTTTTGTCAATCAATCTATAAATGTGTTAGTGTGTTAGTTTATCAGTCAAAATGTCAATCTATATGTATGTCTATTTATCTATCTATCTATCTATCTATGTGTCTATCCGACTAGCTTTCTATCTATTTATATGTCTATATGGCTATATGTTTATCTATCTATCTATGTATCTATAAATCAATCTATCTATCAACTTGTTTATCAATCAATCTATAATTATGTTTAGCTATCTAATATCTATTGATATATATATATGTATGTATGTATGTGTGTATGTGAGTGTGTGTGTGTGTGTTTGTGTCTATCTATCTATCTATCTATTTAACTATTATTATTATCTATCTATCTATCTATTTAACTATTTATTTATCTATCTACTAGCCTATCTATCTATATATCTATCTATCAATCTATCTCTTTATCTATCTATAATCAATATATCTATCTAATTATTTAGCTATCTATCTATCTATCTATCTACCTATTTATAAATTTTCAATATATCTATCTATCATGCAATCTATCAATCAATCAATCAATCTATCTATCTATAAAACTATCTATCTATCTATCTATTTGTTTATATATCTTTCTATCTATCTGTCTATCTATCTGTCTATCTGTATGTGTGTGTATGTCTATCTATATATCTACCTGCTTGACTGTCTACATGCTAGATTATCTATCTAACTACATGTCTATTGATTTATTTATATATCAATTTATCTATCTATCTATATATATACATATCTATCAATCTATCTGTCTATCTATCTATTTATCTATATATCAATATATCTATTTATTTTTCTATCTTTTTATCTATCTATATAGGTATATATCTATTTATATATTTATATGTCTATCTATCTGACTATTCATCTATGTATCTTTATTTCAATCTATATATCAAAATGTTTATGATTCTGTCTAGCAATATGTATATCAGAATGTCTATCATTTGTCTATCTATCTATATATCTGGCTATTGTTCTATTTTTCTATTTGTATAACTGTCAATCAATCTATCTATCTATATGTCTGTCTGTCCACCTATATGTCTATCTATCTATAAATTATCTGTCAATTTATTATCTATCTATATGTCTATATATCATATGTACCTATTTGTCTATTTATCTATATCTATCTATTTATATTTCTATCTATCTCTCTATCTATCCATTTGTCTATCTATTGTCCATCTATCTATCTATCTGTCTGTTTGTCTATCGATCTTTCTGTTTGTCTACCTATATATTTATTCTATCTATCTATCTATATTTCTATCTATCTATCTTTCTTTCTACCTTTCTATATGTATATCTATCTCTCTATCTTCATGTCTATTTATCTAGTTATCAATTTATCGATCTATCTTTGTATCTCTATATCTATCTATCTATCAAAGTATCTATCTAATTATCTCTCTATCTTTATATTTATCTAATAATCTGTGTATTTTTATATCTATCTATCTATATAACTATCTGCATATCTATCTATATATCAAATTGTCTATCAATCTATATATTAATCATCCTATCAATACGTATATTAATCTGTCTATCTATCTATTGATATTTATTTCTATATATCTATCTTTCAATCTATCTATCAATATGACTATCAATGTGTCTATCTATCTATTTATCAATTTATCTATCAAACTATCTATGTATCTATCTATCTAAATGCCTGATTGTCTATCAATTTATATATTAATCTATCTATCATACTATCTATCTATCTTCCTACTTGTCTTTTGTCTGTCTGTCTATTTGTCTATCGATCTATCAGCATATCTAGTTATCTATTTGTTTGTCTGTCTGCCTAAGTATCTATGTGCTTGATGGTTTATATGTCTAATTGTTAATCTATCAATCTATCTATATATCTGTCACTCTATTTATCTTTCATTGTCTGTCTATCAGCCTTATGTCTGTCTATCTTTCTCTCTCTCTCTATATGTCTATCTATCTATTTGTCTTTCTATATAACTATTTGTTTGTCTACCTGTTTGTCTCACTTTCTGTGTATCTATCTGTCTATCTCCGTAACTTTCAATCTATCTATCTAGCTTTCTGTCTAAGTATCTATCTGAATTTCTATATGTCTATCTATCTATCTTTTTTTATCTGTATATGTATCTACCTATTTTTCTATCATTCTATATGTCTAACTTTCTATGTCTTTCTATCTATATGTATATCTATCAGCCTGTATGCCTTTCTACATGCCTATCATTCTATCTAACATTATATTTATCTCTATATCTTTCTATATATATATATATATATATATATATATGTCTATATGTCAATATATTTATCTTTTATCTTCCTGTCACTCTCTCAATCTCTTTATCTATATTTATGTCTCCCTTTATATCTTTCAATCAATCAATCTATCTGTCTATTTTTTTATCTATATATTAGTATATCTATATATCTAACTATATGTCTATCTATCTATCTATTTGTCTATATATCTCTCTATCTATTTTTAAATCTATCTATTGATCTATCTATCTATCTGGCAACATCTCTATTTTTCTATCTTTCAAACTATCTACTTATTTATAATTATATTTGTCTATAAGTCTGTCTGTCTATCTATCTTTCTGTCTTTCTATCTATCATCTATTTGTCAATCTATCTATATATCTATTTATCTTTTTATCTATTAATTTGTATATTTGTCTATTTATCTATCTATCTATATATCTGTCTCTGTTTCTATCTGTATCTTTCTATATTTCTATCTATCTATTTGACTATATGTGTAACTTTATATGTTTATATGTTTACCTATCTATCAATCTATATATTTATCTATATTTCTGTACATTTGACAATCTATATGTCTATCTATCTATATATCTATATGTATATTTTTTTGTCTAATTAACTATCTATTTGTCTATATAAATATCTATCTACCTATCTGTCTGTCTATCAATCTGTCTATCTATTTATCTATCTTTCTATCTGTTTGTGTATCTATCTATCTATGTATCTGTCTATCTATCTCTTTGTCAATCTATCTATTTATCTATCTATCTACCTATTTATCATCCTATATGTCTATCTGTCTGTCTATATATATGTCTATCTTTCTGTCTATCTATTTGAATATATTTCTAACTATCTCTAAATCTATCTATCTGTATATCTTTCTATTATCTATTTGTCAATCTATCCATCTAATAATTTTTTTATCTACATGTCAATCTATCTATAGATCTTTCTAACTATCTATCTTTCTATCTTTATGTGTATATATTTGCCTATGTATCTGTGTATCTATCTGTCGATCTATTTTAATTTAATTTCTATCTATCTCTCTATCTCTCACTTTAGATCTCTATATCTCTTTAATCTCTTTCTCTACTTCTCCTTCTCTCTACCTCTCTATCTGTCTATCGCTCTATTCTCTATATCTCTCAATCTATCTATCTAATCTATCTATTAATATGTCTATCTATCTAATCTATCGGATCAATTTATCTATCTATCTATATGTCTAGCTTTCTGTCTATCTTCTATCTATCTTTCTATCATTCTTTTTGTTTATCTATCTTATATTATTATATCTATCAATATATATTCTATCTATATCTATCAATATA
>JAREIK010003589.1:1004086-1033471 GCA_029783825.1 Sapria himalayana | reverse complement strand
ATAAAAAGAAATTAATAATAAATATATGTAATGTATCATGTTATAATAGAGTGCACTTAAATAAAGAATTAAAAGTATAAATAATTTTAAAAATAGTAATTGAAAAAGTATGATTACCGCTAACTTCAAACACCATAAGAAAATATTCCATATAGCTAGGGATAATTCCCTAGCAAATGGGCATTTTCCATCCCTAAACGGAATATGTACGGATTACCGATGGATTGGTTCCCTATCTAAAGTACTTGCTAAATTTTAGCGACAGAAGTGTCCCTAGCTAAAAAATTAGCGACGGAAAAATTACTTACTAAAAAAGAAAAATTTCATCGCTAAATTAGTAAGATAAACAGATATCCCATCGCTATACAAAAATAATGACGGATCATTCCCTAGCTAAAGTGTTGTCTATAAATTTTAGTGATGGATATAATCCCTAGCTAAATAAATTTAGGCGATTGATTATCCGTCGCTAATTTTATTGTGTCCCCTAGCAAAATTAGCTAGGGAAAATTTCTTAGCTAATTTAGCAAGAGATTTTTCCCTTGCTATTTATGAAGGGATTATTTCCTAGGCTATTTAATTTCAAAAAAAATTTCAGAATTTAAAATTTTTAAATTATTAAATTTTTAAATTTTTAAATTTTTAAATTTTTAAATTAAATAATTTAATATTTTTATATCAGATTTAATAAAAATTGAAACTATAAATAATTTATAATAAACAAAAAATAAAATCATTTAAAATCCTTATGTAAATTCAATATTCTGCATAATTGAAACAAAAAAATAACAAACTTTTATTTTATCTTATTCATCAATGTATCTACCCACAGTGCATAAAGTATAGTATATCCATTCATTGACGTTGTTTTCTCTCCCTCTGCTCTCTCGATCATCATTTTTCTACTACGACAAAGCTGTCCGAGTAACATCACGTAATATCTAGTGAAAATATCATCATTTAATAGAAGCTTTGTAAGAGGAACAATGTGGTATCATATCTGTAAGAAAATTAAACAACTCAGTCAAATTAACAAAAAAGTTATGTTTTGATACATATATAATCTTACAGTATATATATAAATATATACTAGCATTTCACTTGTACATATATTACTACAGTATATGTACATATAAACAACATTATAATGTGTCCATATAAACTAAGTACAAATATACTCAGTATATACGTACATAAAATATTATAGTATTAAATGTACATATATACTGACTTTATTTGTATGTATATACCTCATTTGGTGTTGAAACTACTACTTCTGCTACCTCTCCTGCCGCTTCTGCCGTTGCCGATATTGCTGTCAATACCATTGCTACTGTTGCCACTGCCACTGCTGCCTCTACTGCCCCCTCTATCGTGGCTGCCTTTGCTGCCGTTGCTGCCCTTGCTGTCACCGCTGGCCGCTGCCACCGTTGATTGCTGTAGTGGCTACCAATGCTGCCGCTGCCACCCCTGCCACTACTGCTGCTACTGCCGCCGTCGCTGCTGCCACTGCCACCTCTACCGCTGCTTCCGGTGCTGCCACTGCTTCCGATGCTGCCACTGCTTCTGATGCTGCTTCTACCAGCTACAATGGCCACTGCTACCACCGCCGCTGCTGCTACCCCCACTACCATAGCTACCGCTTCCGTTGCCATTGCTACCGTAGCTGCCATCGATGTCGCTGTTACTGTTGCTGTAATAGGTTTTTACACACCTATAATAGGCTAAAACTCTACCCAAAAAATTTGGAGACACACAAACATATTCACATATATATAATAATAGTTGTTATAGACATGAACAACAATAAATTAAAGTTGATTGTAATACATCTTCAACAAAAATTTAATTAAATAATTTAATATATTTATATTAAATTGAATAAAAACAGAAACTAAAAATGAAATTTTAAAGTAAACAAAAAAAATTCATTTAATAATTTATTCTGACACAATATTTTAAATAACTGCAACAAAAATATAACAAAATTATATTACATCTTATTAATCAATGTATATACCAACAGTGCATAAAGTATAATCTATCCATGCATTAACGTTGCTCTCTCTCCCTCTACTCCTCCGATCACCAACTTTCTGCTGTGAAAAAGCTGTCCGATCATGGTGCATCATGTCTGTCAAAATATCCCTTCACTTATACGAGCTTCGAATGGAAAATAATGTGGTACCATATCTGTAAGAAATTTAAACCACTCAATCAAATCAAAATAAATATAAAAAAACTATGTTTTAATATATATATATATATATATATTACTGCAGTAAATATGTATATATACTAGCATTTCACTCGTGCATATATTACTGCAGTATATGTACATATAAACTACATTATTATGTGTACATATATACTGAGTACATATATACTCAGTATATATGTACATAAAATACTATAGTATTATATGTATGTATATACTGACTATATACGTATGTATATACCGCATTTGTTATCATTGTTGCTGCTCCCGCTGCCGCCGCTGCTGTCCCTATTGCTGCCACTGCTGTCATCATTGTCGCCACTGTCGTCACTACCGCCGCTGCTGCCACTGCTGCTACCGCCGCTACTGCCACCGCTGCTGGTGCTGTCGCTCCTGTCACCACTGCTTTCGCCATAGCCACTGCCACAGCGGCTCCCGCCATTGTGGCACCCCCTACTGCCACTACAGCCGGTGCTGCCACTGATGTCGATGCTGCCGTTGATGCCGCCTCTGCCGCTGCTACTGCTGCTGCCGCTACTGCTTCCACCTTTGCCACCTCTATCACTGCTATCAATGTGGCTGGTGATGCCAGTGCTACCGGTGCCCCCGCCGCAGCCAATGCTGCCGGTGCCACCGCCGCCGCCATTGCCAAAATAAAATCCAACATTATTCATATTTTTATATTAAATTATATGCAAAATAAAACCCACTTTACTTTATATATCACATTTTATGAAAATCTTGCAATATAGGCTCTTTAAGAACAACACTGGAATTTTAAAGATAAAGAATAAAATTAAAGATAAGAATAAAACTTAATTTTTTTAGTGGACTCGTATAATCCGGACAACTAGAAAATTAGGAGATAAAAGTATTAATATTCAATATTTTTCATATTTGTTATTTTTTGACCATCAATTTATCTTTAAGTATTATGTCTCATCTCACTAGGCAATAAATCTCAAAAATAACATCATTAAAACAGACATAAAAAATTCAAGTTTAACAAAACTTTAATAATTCAAAATAAAAATTAATACATGATATTTTATTATTGACCTAGAATAATAAATTTCATCATCGGTGGTATACATAAGCACGCAAAGGCAAAATTATTAAATATGCAACAAAACATAAACTTCACCTCAATAAATCTCATAAAAATTTTAAAATAAAATATATTTGTGCAGAAAGAATACTATAATAACTAATCATTATGAAAATATATATTACATGAATATAGTGAAGATCATATCTTGACACAATAACAAATATTTTTGTCAAATGACAATAATATCTAGTTTGAGACTCATCAGACATAATCTCTCTAAATTTTAGAGATAAACCTATTAAGATATGCATTAAGTAGGGACTCCTCACAATGCATATGACAACACAACAACGAGTATGTACATTCAATTTTAATTATACACATATGTGATGAAAAAGATTAGGATTGGCCATGCTATGTCTAGTCTATTCACAATTCCTAATTTTTAGATAAAGCTCAGCACGACATTATTGCATTGTAATTCAAATGTGACATCTACCCAAATATATTTTCTAATGTATGATTTTTATGATTGACTTTTTCTTCAAAAAAAGTAAGTTGCTATTTCTAAATTAGATAAAATAGAAATACTAATTTTTTCAACATTTTCTAAGAAACTCAAAAATAAAAAGAAATAGGGTCAAGCAATGAGCAAGAAATTACTCACCTGTGAAGCAACAACATGTCGAACACCACTCTCCATGTCACCACTGATGAATTCATACACATCCATCATAGTGTTGCTTCATGTCATCAGTTGATATGCACACTCATTACTCGTATGAGATTATGTTGCTCGGTGCAATTGTAGTTGTTATGGTCCCGACTGATGAATCTAGTCCACACAGCATCTTTTACCTATTTGAGCTTACCGGAGTGTCCATGATGTGAAATTGCCAGCTGAGGAGGTTTTACCCACACGAAGAGCCTGTAGATGGGAGCCCAATCTACAAGCACTGTTCTCATGTCTATATGAACACCACCGTAAGCTATGACATTGTAGATCTCCTATGAGAACCCTAAAACATTGTTATTGCTACCATTAAACGCACAGTTTGAAGTGTATGCTCTTTTTTTTATACAAAGCATTTTAATAAAACCTTATATATATATACTAAACAATTATAAAATAAAATATAAAAAAATAACACTAAAATTAAATTATAAAAAATAAATAATTTAAATAAAATAATAAAAATAAATCTTTATTTAACCATAAATGATATTATTTAATAAATAAATAAAATAATATTATATTATAATAAAGTATTCATATATATATATATATATATTTTATATGGTCATAAATTTATAAGAATTCAATTTATCTTTTATTAATATAATATGAAATAATTATAAAAGCATATAATTAAAATCTTTTAATCATTATAAATTTTAATGTTTGAAGTGTTCATTTAATAACAACACTGAAATATTAATTTTTTAAATAATCAAAATTTTTTTGATGTAATTAAAATAATAATATATTAATCTTAAATTATCAACTTTTTTCTTTTAAATTTTATGAAAAATTAAAAAATTTGTTTAATAATTCAAATATTTTAAATCTTTTAGTCATTATATTTTTAAAACATTTCTATAATAATAAAAATATTATTTTATACTTTTATTTTTATAAATATTTACTTATTTATTTGTTTATTCATATAATTTTATATATTTTTTGTAATCAAACAATTGCTTATTTTAGTTTTTTAAAAGTTGTAATTTTTATATATTTTTATATATTAATTAAAATATTTTATAAATATTATAATAATATAATAAATTATATAATATTTTGTAATACAAATATTTAAATATCAAAATAAATATTTCAGATAAAATTAAGTATAATATTTTAATTAAATTATTATCAAAAAATAGTTATCTTAATCATATTTAATATTAATTTTTATTAATATTTATATATTTATTATTTTTTTATAATATCAAATTTCAATTATTATATAAGAAGATTGTGTAATTCAAGGATCGCTCATATATAGACCATGACATACCTTTAATATAGAAAATAATATAAAATATTAAAATAAATAATGCTTAAAAAAATATCATTGAAGATTAGCAACATGAAAAAATTAATTTAAAAACATACATAAAAAACTCATATATAGAAGACAAAATCATTATGTCATCTCACAAATTGAGTACTTTCATCAAAGCATAAAGAAAATAAATAAAAGTTAGGTGCATGGCCAACTTTAAAGTTATAGTTATGTAAAAAAAACATGTAGCTGTACAATTATGACTAAGCTACATCTATGTAAAAAACATACAACTAAGCAATTCTGACATTTTTAAGATAGGTTGTGTATACATATATTTCTATATTAAATTGGTTGTCTATCCATAGCTCCAATTTATGTGTATCACACATGAAAAACCATTAAGATACAAAATTACATCAAATATTAAAATAAATAATATATAAAAAAAATAATTTAGTATAAATTAACGACGAAAATAAACCCAAGCTATGCTAGTGAAAATCCCTAGATAAATGCATATATTTTGTGAAAATTAAAATTTAAGGACTAATCGGTTGCTATTAATATATAATTGTAAAAATATTTTTTTGATAATGATTTATTGATGGATTTTTGGTAAGCTAATTAACTAGGTAAAATCCATATATAAAGTCTTTGCTAAACTTGTCGTGAATGTTTGTACCAAAATCAATGAAAATATTATCTAGAGATATTATTAAATCAAAAATTTCAATCTCTAATCCATCACACATCCATCACAAATTTATCATTCAATATAAAATCAAACATCTCTTGCGGTTCCCTAGTTAATTGCTCAAAAATTAGCTAGGGATTATATCACTAGCAAAATTTCAAACTAACTAAACAGATACTTTCTGGTGGTGTAGACAGATAGATTTATAGAGATATATATATATATATATATATATGCAAATATATGTATGTATATATACACACACACATATATAGAAAGATAGATAGATAGAAAAATATATAGATATATAAATAGACAAATAGATAGATAGACGAGAAGATAGAAATAAAGAAAGACGAAAAGATAGAAATAAAGAAAGACATGTAGATATATAGAAAGATAGACAAATAGATAGATTGATAGATTGATTGATAGATAGAAATGAGATAGAGCAACAGATAGACAGATTAATAGATAGACATATAGATAGACAGATAGATAGATAAATAGATAGAGAGATAGACAAATAGATATATAGACAGATAGATAAATATATAGACAAATAGATAGACATATAGATAGATAGACAAACAGATAGATAGATAGTTAGTTAGTTAGATAGATAAATAATTAAATAGATAGAGAAACAGATAGATAGAGAGATAGACAGACATATAGACATAAAAATGGTTAGACAGATAGATAAACAGTTATAAAGATAGATAGACAGAGAGATAGATAGACAGATAATTATAAAGATAGACAGATTGAAAGACAGATAATTAGACAAATAAACATGCAGATAGAAAGACAAAAAGAAAAATAGATAGATAGATAAATAAATAGATAAACAAATATATAGATAGTTAGATTAATAGATATATAGAAGGATAGAAAGATAGATAGATAGATAGATAGAAGGATAGATAAACATATAGAAGGATTGATAGACAAATATATAGACAAATAAATTAATGGATAAATTGATTGATTGATAGACAAATAGATAGATATTTAGATAGATAATTCAATAGATATAAATATAGATAGATAGATAGACAGATAGATAGACATAGATACATAGATTGATATATGCACAGATAGGTAGATAGATTGATATACAAATAAAAAGATAGACAAATAGATACATAGATAAATAGATAGATAGATAGATTGATTAATAGATAGATAGATATATAGATAGAAAGATAGATAGATTGATTGATTAATAGATAGATAGATATATAGATAGACAAATCGATAAATAGATAGATACATAGATAGATGGACAAATCGATAAATAGATAGATAGACAGAAAGATCGATAGAAAGATAGATAGAGAAAAAGATATATAGTTAGATAGATAGATACACATATTGATAGACACGTCGATAGACAAAAAGTTAGACTGATAGATAAATAGATAGATAGACATACAAATAGAGAGATAGATAGATATAAAGATAGATATCCAAAATGAAAGATAGAAAAATAGATACATAGACAAATAGGTAGTCAAATATATAGGCATATTTATAGATAAATAGATAGATATATAGATAGATACACTTATAGATAGATAGATAGATAAAAAGGTAGATAGATTAATAGAATGACTGATAGATAGATAGATATATTGTCCCATAGATACATAGATAGATAGACAAGCAGATAAATAGATATATATATATATATATAGAAAGATAGATAGATAGATAGACACATAGATAGACAGACATATATATATATAGATAGATAGATAAATAGATAAATAATTAGATAGATATATATATTGATAGATAAAAATATAGACATTTAGATAGATAAATAGATAGATAGACGAATATTTAGATAGATACTTAGATAGATAGATGGATGGATAAATATGTTAGATATATAGATAAATAGATAGATAGACAGATAGATAGAAAAATAGTAAGATAGTTTGATAGCAGATAGATAGATAGATAGGTAGATAAACAGATAGATAAATTGTTAGAAAAATGGATAAAAAGATAATTGATTGATTGACAAAAAGATAGATATATAGATAGATTAACATATAGATAGACAAATAGATAGATAGACAGATAGATTGATTTTTTGATTGATAGATAGAGAGACAGATCAATAAATAGATAAATAGACAGATTAATAAATAGATAGATAGACAAATAAAAAGATAGACAGTTAGATTGATAGATACACATATTGATAGACAGATCAATAAACAAATAATTATATCAGATAGATAAACAGATAGATAGATAGATAAATAGACAAATAAATAGTTAGATAGATATAAAGTTCGATAGTCACAAGATAGACAGATATAAAAAAAATAGATAAACAAATAGATAGATAAATATATAGACATATAGATAGACAAATGGATAGGTAGATTGATAGATACACTTATAGATAGATAGATAAAGAAAAAGGTAGATACATTAATAGTTAGAAAGATAGACAAATAGATATATAAATATGTAGAAAGATATATAGTCAAATAGATAGAAAGATAGATAGATAGATTGACACACATATAAATATATAGATAGATAGAATGATAGAATGCCAGATAGATAGATTGATAGATTGATAGATAGGTATATAGATAGATAGATAGGTATATAGATAGATAGATAGGTATATAGATAGATAGATAAACAAATAAATAAATCTATATATAGATAGACAAAAATATAGACATTTAGATAGATGGATATATAGAAAGAAAGAAATATAGATAAATAGAGAAATAGATAGACAAATAGATAGATTGATAGATTGATGGATAGGTAGATAGATAGATAAATAGATAGATATACATATAGAAAGATAGACAAATAGATATATAAATATATAGAAACATATATAGTCAAATAAATAGAAAGATAGAAAGACAGAACAACACACATATAGATAGATTAATAGATAGTTAAATAGAGAGGTATATAGATATAGATAGACATAAAGATAGAAAAATAGATAGATAGTAATATAGATAGATAGATAGACATATTGATTGATTGATAGAAAGATAGATTGATTGATTGATAGAAAAAAACAGTAGTTAGATAGATAAATAAATAGATAGAGATATATTGACATTTAGACAAATAAATACATAGAAAAATTGATATATAAATAGATAAATAGATAGATAGACCAATAAAAAGTCAGATAGACATAGAGATACAATGACAGACAGATAGATATGTAGATAGACAGATAGATAAATAGACATATCAATATATAGATAGATAGATAGAGTGATAGATAGATAAATAGATAGTCATATTGAGAGACACATTGAAAGATAGATATATAAATAGATAAACTAATAAATAGACAAATAGAGAAATAGATAGATAGATAGACAGTAAGATAAACAGATAGTAAATAGATATATAGATTATTAAATTGATACACCGATAATTAGACATATGAATAGATAGATTGATAGATAAATAGATAGATAAATACACTTATAGATATATAGATTAATAAATAGACAAATTATTTGACTGATAGATAGATAGATAGAAAAATATATAGATAAATAGATAGATAGAAAGCTACATAGACAAATAGGTATATAGATAGAAAGATAGATAAACAGATCGAAAGTCAGATGGATAGATAGATAATTAGAAAGATAGATATAAAGATATATAGATAGTTATTTAGATTAGAAGATAAAATAACTGATAGACATATTAATAGATATGCGGATAGATAAATAGATAGATAGATATATAGATAGATAGATAGACAGATAGATACACATATAGATAGACAAATATATTGAAAAATATATAGAAATAACTATAGATAGATAGAAAGATAGACACATAGATAGATAAACAAACATATAAATAGATAAATAGATATATAGTCATATAGATATATAGATATATATATATATAGTCAGATAGATAGATAGGAGAGATAGTTAGATAGATAGATAGATAGAATGATAGATATATTGATTGTTTGATAGATTGATAAATAAATAGATAGCTAGATAATAGATAGATATATAGATAGACTGATAATAAATAGATAGATAGATCGATAAATAGATAGATAGATAGACTGATAGTTATAAAAAGTTATATAGAAAAATAGATAGTTAGATATATTATCAAATTTATAGATAGATAGTTAGTTAAATAAATAGATAGATAGATAGGTAAATAGATAGTCATATATATAGACATATATATAGGCATATAGATAGACAGACAGACAGATCGATAGATAGATAAATAGAAAGCTAGATATATAGATATTTGGATAGATAGATAGATAAATGGCTAAATAGATGAATAGATAGAGATATAAATTGACAGATAGATGCACAGTTAAATACATAGACAAATAGATAGATACATAGTCAGATTGGTAGAATGATTGATAGGCATTTTGATAATTAGATAAAAAGATTGATATATAGATTGATAGATAGATTTTTAGTAAAATTGAAGGATAGATTGATATATAGATTTATATACATATAGATAAATTAAGTGATAGATAGATAGATAGACATAAAGATATACAGATAGTTAAATAGATATAGACAAATAGTTCGATAAATAGATTGCCAAATATATGGATAGTTTGATAGACAGATAGATAGACAAATTGATAGAAATATAGATAAACAGATAGATAGAAAGAAAGATAAAAAATTAGTTACACAGATAGATGGACAGATACATAAATAGATAGATATATTGATAGATATGTAGATATATAGAGATATAAAGATAGATAGACAAATAGATTCACAAATAGACAGATAGATTGATTTATTGATTGAAAGATAGATAGACACATAGATAATAGATAAATTGAAAGATAAAAAGATACCTAGATAGATAAATATATAGATAGATAGATAAATAGATAGATAGATAAATAGATAGATAGATAAATAGATAGATATATATATATATATATAGAGATAAATAGAAAGAAAGAAAGATAGATAGATAAAAGGTAAATAGATAAACAGATAGAATAAAAGATAGAAAGTGATATAAATAGACAAATAGATAGGCATATAGATAGACAGAGATTTAGACAAATAGATAGACATATAGACAGACAGATAGATCGATAGAAAGATAGATAGATAGATGGATAGATAGACATATTGATTGACATATTGATGGATAGATAGATAGAAAGAGAGATAGACAGATAGATAGATAAATAAATAGATTGATTGATAGAAAGATAAATATAAAGATATATAGATAGATAGATAGATAGATAAATATAAATAAATATATACACACACACACACACACACACAAATATAGTTAGATAGATAGCCAAATAGATAGATATATACATAGTCAGATAGATAGACAAATATCTAGAAAGATAGATAGATAGAAAGATAGACAGATATATAATCAAATAGATCGATATATATATATAGATCGTTGGATTGACAAATAGATAGATCAATACAAAGTCAAATAAATAGATAAATATAAATATTTATTGATAGTAAAATAGATAAATAAATTGTTAGACGGATAGATTGACAGACAGACAGATAGATAGTTAGGTAGATAGATAGATAGATAGACAGAAAGAAAGATATATACATATACAGAGAGAGACAAATAAATGGACAAATAGATAAACAGATATATAGATAGATATATAGACAAATAGATAGACAAATAAATAGATCGATAGTTAGATATATAGATAGATAGATAGATATATAGATATATAAATAGATAGATAAATAGATGGATAAATAGATAGATGGATGGATGGATAGAAAGATGGATAGACAAAAATATACAAAAAGATAGGCTGATGGATAGATTGGCAGATAGAAAAATACATAGATAGATATATAAATATGACAAATAAATAGATAGATAGATAGACAGATAAATATATAGAAACATAGATTGATAAATAAATAGATAGAAAGATAAATAGATATTTAGTTAGATAGGTAGATAGAAAGATAGAAAGATAGGCAGATAGATAGATATATATATACACACAAACATATAGATTGATGGAAAGATAGACAAATAGTTAAATATATACATAGACAAAAAGATAAAAAGTTAGAAAAATACTAAGACTGAAAGATAGCCAGAGAGATAGCAAGTTAGAAAAATAGATAGACATAAAGATAGACAAATAGATTGACAGATTATTATATAGATATATAGATAGATTGATAGATTGACAAATAGATAGATATATAGCTAGCTAGCTAGACAGATAGATTGACATATAGATAGACACATAGATTGACAAATAGTTAAACATATAAATATATAGATAGATAGATCAAAAGTTAGATAGATAGATAGATAGATAGACAGATAGATAGACATATAGATAGAGAGATAGAGAGAGAGAGAGAGATAGACAGATAGATAAATAAATAGATAGTTAGATAGATAGATAAATATACAAATATATAGCTAGACAAATAGATAGATAGATAAACAGATTGATAGACAGAAAAATAGACAGATAGATATATAGATATATAAATAGCCAAATAGATACACAGAGATAGACAGATAGATAAATAGATTGATAGATAGATACATATACAGAGAGATAGACAAATAGATAGACAAATAGATAAATAGATATAGATAGATATATAGACAAATAGATAGACAAATAAATAGATAGTTAGTTAGTTATATAGATAGACATATATATATATATACATATAGATAGATAGATAAATAGATAGATGGTTGGATGGATCAAAATATAGATAGACAAAAAAATATACAAAAAGATAGACTGATAGATAGATATGTAGATAGAATAATATTTAGATAGATATATATATGACAAATAAATAGATAAATAGATAGTCAGATAAATGGATAGATAAATATATAGAAAGATAGATCGATAAATAAATAAGTAAAAAGATAGATAGATATTTAGTTAGATAGGTAGATAGATAGAAAGATTGACATATAGATAGATAAATATATATACACAAACATATAGATTGATGGAAAAATAGACAAATAGTTAGATATATAGATAGACAGAAAGATAAAAAGTTAGAAAAATAGTAAGACAGAAAGATAGCCATAAATATAGAAAGTTAGAAAAATAAATAGACATAAAGATAGACAAAAATATTGATAGATAGTTATTTAGATTCATACATAGATAGATTGATTGATTGATTGAAAAATATATAGATAGATAGCTAGACAAATAGATTGACATATAGATAGACACATAGATTGACAGATAGTTAGACATATAAATATATAGATAGATAGATAGATCAAAAGTTAGATAGATTAGACAGATAGATAGACAGATAGATATATATATATATAGATAGAGAGGTAGATAGATAGATAAATAGATAGTTAGATAGATAGATAGATAGATAGACAGATCGATAGACAGTTAGATATATAGATAGATAGACATATAGATAGACAAATAGAGACAAAAAGAGAGAGACAGATAGATAAATAGATAGATAGATAGATAGATAGATATACATATAAATAGATATATAGATAGAGACAGTTAGATAGATAGATTGACAAGTAGATTGTCAGATTGATAGACAGATAGTTAGATATATATATATATATATATATATATAAACATATATAAACACAAATTGATAGATAGAAAATATATATATATATATATAGACATATAAATAGATAGATAGATAGATTTATTGATTGATAGATATAAAAATAGTTAGGTAGATGGATAGACAAATATATATATATATATAAAGATAAATAGTTAGTTAGATAGATTGATAAACACTTATAGAGATAGATCGATAGACAGACAGATTGATATATACATAGATAGATAGCTAGATAGAATGATGAATAGATATATAGATAGATTGATGGATAGATAGACTGATAGATAGACAAATTGATTGATTGATTGATTGACAGACTGATAAATAAATAGATAGATAGATATACATATAGAAAGACATATAGAAAGACATATAGATAGAATAATATTATATTAATTAATAGATAGATAGATAGACAAATAGAGATAGAGATATAGATAGACAATTAGATAGATAGCAGATATATAGATAGACAGATAGTTAGATAGATAAATAGTTAAAAAATATAGATAGATAGATAAATAGATAGAAATATTGACAAATAGATAGATAGATAGATAAATAGATAGCTAGATAGTTAGATAGTTAGTTAGATAGATATATAGATAGACAAATAGTTTGATAGATAGATATACAGATAGATAGATGGATAGATAGATAGAAAGATTAATAGATAGACAGATAGATAGTTAGGTAGATAGATAGATCAATAAATAGATAGTTACACAAATAGTTAGTTAGATATATAGATAGATAGATAGACATATAGTTAAAAAAAAGTTAGATAGAAAGATAGATGGATAGATAGATAAATAAATAGATAGATAGAAATATAGATAGATAGATAGCTAGACAGATAGATAGCTAGACAGATAGTTTGACATATAGATTGAAAAATAGATAGATAGCTAGATTGACAAAATGTTAGACAGATAAATATATAGATAGATAGAAAAACAAATAGATAGATATAAAGATAGATAGAAAAATATACATATAGATGCATAAATAGATAGATGGAAATATATAATTATATAGACATATAGATAAAAAGAAAGATACAATAATAGAAAGATTTCTAGATAGACAGATATAAGATGGATAGTTAAATAAATAGATATATAGATAGACAAATAGATAGGTATATAGTTAAATAGATAAACAGATTTATAAAAATATTAATAGACAAATTGATAGATTGATTGATAGAATGATTGATTGATAGATTGATAGATAGATTAATAGAAAGATTAATAAATTACATATATAGACAAATTGATAGATAGATTAATAGACTAATTGATAAACCGAGCTATAGACAGAAAGATAGCTAGATAGATTAATAGATAGACATAAAGACCGAAAGATAGACAGACAAATAGATAGGTAGATAGAAGATAAATAGATAGATAGAGAGATAGATAGATAGGTAGGTAGATAGATAGACAGACAGATAAATAAAAATAGTTAGACAGATATATAGTTAGATAGATAGATAAATAGAAAAATAGATAGACAGATTGATAATCAAATAGATAAATAGATAGACAGACATATAGACAAAAAGATTGATAAATAGATAGACACACTGATAGATAGATAGATAGATAAAAAGGTAATTAGACATACAAATACAAAGTCATAAAAAGATTGATAGATAGGTAAATAGACAAATAAAAAGACAAATATAAAGATAGATAGATTGACACAAAGATTGTTGGATAGATAGATGAATAGATATTTGGATATATAGACGGATAGAAAAACATGTATATAGTTAGATAGATATATAGTTAGATAGATAGATAAATAGAAAAATAGACAGACATATAGATAATCATATAGATAAATAGATAGACAGACAAATAGACAAAAAGATTGATAAATAGATAGACACACTGATAGATAGATAGATAGATAAAAAGGTAATTAGACATGCAAATACAAAGTCATAAAAAGATTGATAGATAGGTAAATAGACAAATAAAAAGGAAAATATAAAGATAGATAGATTGACACATAGATTGTTGGATAGATAGATGAATAGATATTTGGATATATAGACGGATAGTTTAACATGTAGATAGAAAGCTGGATATATAGAAGGTTAGATGGATGTATAGATAGACGAATAAATAATCAATCTGATAGATAGTTACACATATAAATAGATAGATATAAAGATAGAGAGATAGTTAGATTGATAGATAAATGATAGATAAATTCATAATTAGATTGATCAGATAGATTATAGGAAGATTGATAGATAAATTGATAGATAGATTGATAGATAAATAGATATACAAATCAATATTCTTATAGACAGATTGATAGATATACAGATAGATAGACAAATAGATAGCCAAATATATATATAATATATATATATATATATATATATAGACAGATATATAGATAGACAGATATATAGATAGATAGACAGATAGATAGATAGATCAACATATAGATAGACAGACAGACAGATAGATAAATAGACATATAAATGGATAGATTGATATAGAGATATATAGATAGATAGATATGTAGATTAATCGATGAAAGAAAGATTATTAGATACGCACATAGATAGACAGATAGATAGATAGACAGATCATTAGATAAATAGATAGATAGAAAGATAGATAGATTGGTAGACAAATAGATAGACAAATATATAAAGAGTTCGATATATAGATAGATAGATAGAAAACACATATATAGATTGATAGACAGATAGATAACATATATATAGACATATATTTTTGTAGGTATTATTGTAATTTCTAGTAGTGATAGCATCATTCATTAGATTTTTTATTGCTGAATATTGCAGACCATACCCATTAATCCCATGATTTTCTTAACAACTTTATTGTGAAGACGGTCATTGTAAAACTCAAGTGGGGAATGGAATACATAGGCAGGCTACCATGTGCTATTTTTCTGTGCATTGCATTTTTTTTCTCATTTTTTGGTTTTTTCAAGTTTCTTTTTCTTCATTGGATTCCTTTATGAACTTACAGGTGTGCAAAAATTCAATACCATGCAGCCTGTTGTCATTTCAACTTTCATTTCTATTTTGTTTGGTACTTTCTAACTTTCTTATAATTAACCATGGACTGATGCGTGAAACTAGGCAAAATAGAAGATTATGTTGATGAGCAGATTACTGGAAATCTTGGAAAAATCTTGATATGATAATTTAAAAATAAGCTCATGATTATCTTGTTATGTGAAATTTCAAGCAAATGGCAGTTGGTGTTGCAACCATTAGTCTATCTATTTATCAGTGGCATAGTATTTTGTTCTTTATTAGTTTGTAAATGTAGTATGTTATGCTCCATATGTAAGTGTAACAATGTTATCTATCTGCGTGGAGTATCAGAGAAAAATAACTACAAGATGTTGGCCATGGAGGGACATGCTTGGGTGCTAGAGCAGTATGCAGTTCTCGAGGAGCTAGTGGAAAGAAAACAACATCAATTTCACAGATATATTATACTTTATGTACTATCATTAGATACATTGATGTATAATAAGATGTAATCAAGTTTTTTTATGTTTCTATTTTAACTGTTTAAAATAGTGTATCAAATTATTTTTAAATTGATTTTATTTTTTGTAATTATAAATAATGGTTTATAATTTATGTTATTATTAAATTTAATATACAAATTTAAAAATATGTAATTAAATTTTATGTAAAAAATTAAAAATATGAAATAATTTTGGAATGAAAATAGCTAGAGATTTTTTCCTCCCTAATTTAGCTAAGGAATTTTCCCTCGCTATTTTAGCTAGGAATTTTTTTCATGCTAATTTAGCTAGGGAATATTTTCCTTGTAAATTTTTAGTGACAAACACTATAGCTTGGGAAATGTTCTGTCATTATGCCGTCGTTATGTGCAATTTAGCGACGCAAAAAAAATTTAGCTCGGGGATTTTCTCTAGCTATTTGTGATTTTTCTCGTAGTGTGCCTATCTTTCTATCTAGTTATTCTTTCTATGTTTTTATCTACCTATCTTTATATCTACATATCTATAAATCTATCTATATTTATGTATATATTTTTATATGTTTGTATGTCTATCTGTCAATCTATCTATTTGTCTATCAGTCTATGTGTCAATCTGTGTATTTTTCTATCTGTCTATATATCAATCTATCTATTTTTCTATCTATCTATCTATCAACTATTTATCTATCATTAAGTGTATCTATAAATGTGTCTTTCTATTTATCTATCAATCTATTAATCTATTTATCTATAAATATGTCTATCTATCTATCTGTATATCTATCTATCTTTCTATCTATCTATCTATTTGTAAATTTGCCTGTATCTATTTTTCCAACTAACTATTTGTCTCTTTGTTTATCTATGCATCTCCTTATCGATCTAAATGTCTATAAACTTATCTTCCTATAAGTATGTTTATCTATCTATCTATTTATCAGTCTTTCAATATTTCTATGTGTCTATTTGTCTATATGTCTATCTATCTAATTGTCTACCTATCTATCTATCAATCTGTCAATCTATAAACATGTCTATCTATCTACCAATCAATCAATAAATCTATCTATCTAACTATCTATCTATTTTCAATGTGTCTATTTTTCTATATATAAATCATTCTATCTATCTATCAATCTATCTTTCCATCTTTCTATCAATCTAACTAACTATTTGACTATATGATGATCTAACTATCTAATTATCTATCTATCTATATACCTATCTATCTATTTATCTATCTCTCTCTATCTATTTATCTATATATCAATCTATCAATCCATCAATATATCTATCGATCTTCCTATTTATTTACATATATATCTATCTATATATCTGGTTATCTAACTATCTATCTAATTATCATGTCTATTTGTCTTTCAATCTATCTTTCCTATATGTCTATTTATATATAGGTCAATTTATCTATCAATTTATTAATATATCTATCTATTTTTCTTTCTATGTATCTATCTATCTATATATCTATCTATATCTTTATAACTATTTATCTATCTAACTATCTATCTAGCTATGTATCTTATATATACCTAACTATCTATAAATCTATTAATCTATTAATTTATTTATCTATTTATTTATCTATATATCAATCTATCATTCTATATGTCTATCTATCTATATTTTTATCTATATATCTATCTAACTTTCTACCAATCTTTATTTATTTCTAAAGATCTATCTATTTATCTTTCTTTCTGTCTATCTTTCTATTTGTATTTCTATCTATCTCTCTAAGTATCTATCTATCTATTTGTTTATTTGTCTATCTGTCTCTCAATTATTCTGTCTATCTATCTATCTATATGCGTATCTACCTATCTCCATATCTTTCTATTTATCTAACTATCAATCTATCTATGTGTATTTCTATCTATGTATCTATCTATCTGTCTATCTATCTATCTATCTATCTATTTATCTATATATTTATCTATCTAACTGTCTATCTATTTAAATGTATAAATATCTATTTTTCTATCAATCTAAATGTCTATCTATCTGTCTATATATATATATATATATCTATCTATATAGGTATCTTTCTATCTATATGTCAATCTATCTATCTATCTAATTGTCTATTTATCTATATATTAGTTTATCTATCTTTCTATCTATTTGTCTATCTGTTTTTCTGTCTATCTATCTATCTTCCTTTCTATCTATCTATCTATCTATATGTCTATCTATCTAACTATCTATCTGTATATCTATGTATCTATCTATCTGCCTATTTATCTATATATCTATTTGTCTATCTATCTATTTATCTATCTTTCTGCCTATCTTTCTATCTATCTATATATTTATCTAAATATTTTTATATCAATCTTTATGTCTATCTATATATCTATATGTCAAATATATATCTGTTTATCTTTTTATCAATCAGGTTGTCTATCTTCTATCTGCCTATCTATTTATATATTTAAATATCTATTTGTCTATCTATATGTATATCTGCTATCAAAATATCTATCTATCTAGCTATCTATCTATTTATTTGTGAATTTGTTTATATGTCTCTTTATCTATCTATATATCTATCTATTTTTCCATCTATCCATCTATCTATCTATTTGTATATATATATAACACATATTTATCTATCCATCTATCTATGTTTTTATCTGTCTATCTATCTATCTATCATCTATCGATCTATTTGTCTATCTATCATTTTATATGTCTATCTGTCTATGTTTACTTTGATCTAACTATCAATTTGTTTATTTATTATTTTTTCTATCTATCCATTTATCAATCAATTAATCAATCAATATATCTATCTATTGATCTATCATTTGGTCTATCTATTAATCTCCCAGTGTGTCTATCTGTTTATCTATCTATCAATCAATCTATCTGCTAATCTATCAATAAGTCAATCAGTCAATCTGTCTATCTTTTTATCTATCTATTTGTATACATATCTACTTATATATGTGTCTATGTGTATATTTAACTATGTGTATATCTATCTTTCTAACTATATTTATATCTATATATCTTTCTATCTACCTATCTAACAACTATATATCTATCTGTCTGTCTATCTATCTATCTATCTATCTATGTATCTATCTGTCTATTTATCAATCTTTTAATATGTTAATCTATCAATCTTACTATCTCTTTATGTATATCTATTTATTCGTGTATATATTTAGCTATTTATCTTTTTGTCAATTATTTATCTAAAAATATATCAATTTGTCAATCTATCTATCAATCTATTTGTCTATATATTTATGTGTCTATTTGTCTATGTGTCTATCTATGTATCTATATATCTATCTATCTTTCAATCTGTCTATGTGTCAATATTTATATCTATCTATCTAGTCAACTCTCTATTTATTTGTCTATCTATTTATCTATCTAATTGTCTATCTATCTATCTATCTATATATATTTCTATCTATCTACCTATTATATGTCTATCTATCTATCTATTTATCTATTTATCTATTTATCTATCTATCTATCTATCTAACTTTCTATCTGAGTGTATATATATATATATGTGTGTGTGTGTGTGTGTGTGTGTGTGTGTGTGTGTGTCTAACTTTCTATTTGTCTATTTGTCTAATTATCTATTTGTCTATCTATCTATCTATCTATATATCTCTCTTTATTTCTATCTATCTTTCTATCTTACTATCTATTTGTCTGACTATATACATATCTATTTGTCTATCTATCTATGTGTTTATTTGTCTATCTATCTATCTATCTATGTGTCTATCTATCTGTCTATCTATCTATTTATCTGTTTATATGTCTATCTATTTATCTATCTATATATCTAACTATCTTTTTATTTATTTATCTATCATTCTATATACATATCTACCTATCTATTTTGCTATCTGGCTATTTATCTATGTGTTAACTCTTTGTGCATATATCTATCTATTTTTCTTTCTATACATCTATCTATCTATATATTTATGATTTTCTTAGCTATCTATCTATCTATTTGTCGATGTGTATATCAATCTATATCTATACTTGTCTTCATTTCTACCTATGTATCTATCTATCTATCTATCCATCTATCAGTCAATCTATCAATATGCCTATCTGTCTATTTGTCTATCTATTTATTCATTTTTATATCTACTTTTTGGCATGTCTATCTATTTGTCTATTTGTCTATCTATCTAATTGTTTATCTATCAATATGTAAACCTATCAATCTATAAAACTATCAGTATGTCTATCTATATTTCTGTCTATCTATCTATTTGTTATCTATCTCTTCATCTATCTATCTATCTATCTTTCTATCTATATTTCTATATTACTATCTATCTAACTTTCAATTTATCTATCTATCTAACTATCTATCTTTCTATATGTCTATTAGTCTATCTTTCTATCTTTCTTTTTATCTCTCTGTTTATCTGTCTATCTTTTTCTCTAACTTTTTAACTATCAATCTAACTATCTTACTACCAATATACCTATCAATTTATCTATTTGTCTATCTGTCTATGTGTTTATCTATCTATCTATCTATTTATATATCTATCTATTGGTTTATGTGTCTATCTATTTATCTATATATCTATCTATCTAGTTATTTATTTATATATTTGTCTATTTATTTATCTGTTGATGTGTCAATCTTCCTATCCATTTCTATTTTAATCTTTCTATCTATCTATTTATCTGTCAATTAGTCTATTAGTCTATCTGTATATTCGTCTATCTATTTATCTATAAATCTATCTATTTGTAAATCTATATATCTGTAAATCTATCGATCTGTAAATATATGAATCTATCAATCTATCAATCTATCAATAGGTCTATCTGTCTATCTATTTATCTATCAATTTTTCTATATATCTACCTATATATGTGTCTATCTATTTTTCAGAACTATGTGTGCATCTATCTATCTTTATATATCTCTATCTTTGTATCTTTCTCTTTATCTAAATTTTTATCTCTCTATCTAGCTTTCTATCTTTTTATTTATTTATTTATTTGTCTATCTATCTACATATCTATCTGTCAATCTAATAATATGTAAATATATAAATCATTCCATCTTTCTATCTATCTATTTGTTTATCTATTTATCTATTTATATTTCTATCTATTGATCTATATGTTTATCTATTTATCTATGTTTTTGTCTATCATTCTATTAGTCTATCTGTCACTCTATCAATCTATCAATCAATCAATCTCTCTATATGTCTTTATGTCTATCTATCTAACTATTTATGTTTCTATCGATCTATTTATATATTTATCTATCTTTCTATTTTCCTATGTGTCTATGTTTCTATCAATCTATCAAGTTGTCTATCCATCTTTTTATCTTTCTATTTATATGTCGATCAATTAATCAATCAATCTATCTATCTATCTATATATCTATCTCGATATATTTTATCTGTCTACATGTCTATATATCAATATATAAATATGTCAATCTATCAATATGTCAATCTCTCAATCTACCTATCTATCATTCTTTCTATTATCTATTTATCTATCTATCTCTCTATATATTTATCAGTCTATATCCCTATCTGTGTATTTATCTATTTATTTATTTGTCAATATGAAAATCTGTCTATGTATCTATCTGTCTATCTATCTTTATGTAAATCTATCTATCTTTCTATCAATCTATATATCAGTCTATATACTACAAGAAAAATCCCATATAGCTCAGGATAATTCCCTAGCTAAATGGGCATTTACATCACTAAATGGGATATAGCGACGGATTAACAATGGATTAATGATGGATTGATTCCTTATCTAAAGTGCTCGTTGCTAAAATTTAGTGAGTTAAATTGTCCCTAGCTAAAAATTTGGCGACATTAAAAATCCCTAATTAAAATATAATTTTCCTTGCTAAATTAGCAAGCTAATTGAGATTTTTCATCGCTAAACGGATATAACGATGGAAGCTTTCCCAAGCTAAAGTGCTCAACGCTAAATATTAGCAACGAAAATAATTCCTAGCAAAATAAATTTAGCGATGGAAAAATCCCTTTCTAGAATAAATTCTGCCGTTGCCCCTGTTGCCGCTGCTGCCACTGTTGCCGCTACTGCCATTGCTGCTTTTGCTGCCGCCACCACCGCTACCCCTACTGCGGCCGCTGTGCTGTTGCCTCTGCTGCCACTGCTGAACTGCTGCAGTCGCTGTTGCCATTACCACCATAGCCATTGCTACCACTACTGCCGCTACTACCACCACTGTCGTCGCTACTACTGCTGATAATAAAAGTATGGTGGGCAATGATGCTCGACTGATGAATTTGAGATTGAGCGAGTTTTTGATGAGGCGGCGAGTTGCTTCTCCCAAAATAGGACCCAAATATTCCTCCTCGATCAAAATTACACGACACTACACGAGCATCATCGTCATCATCATTCTAAGACCTAGTACAATTAGAACCAATCATTACATAATCTACAGCAAAAAAACATATTTATTCATACGTTTGCTTTGTACCATGTGATAATTACATATCAATACAATTACTAAGATTTTAAGACCAACATCTATTTGCCTGGCTAGGCTAGACCAGAAATATCTTTCCAAAGCTTTAGGAAAAGTCTAATATCTATTACTTTTATTACCTACATCAGTGAGCAATGCACGATGATGTTCGGACCAGCCCGAACAATTATATATTCAAAAGTATATCTATGTGTAAATAGGTGTGTATGTCTGATAATATATACATGTCTACAAATAAATATATGCACCTACTTATGTATATATCGATATATACGCATGCATATACTACAGTATAAAAGTATGTATATACTGAGTATATACGTATATACTTAGTATATACGTACTTATATACTTAGTATATACATACTTATATACTTAGTATATACGTAGATATATACTTAGTACATATTTACATTTATACCAAGTATATATGTATGTATATACTGTAATATTATATGTATGTATATATAATCACATAACGTTAGATGACACACACACACTTGTTCTTTAACGCAAATGCACATACCATCAAAGACAACAGAAGAAAATAATACAAGATTTAAAAAACATGCATATAGGTCTCTCAAGCATGGTCAGGATTTCTCATTCTTTTTTTTCTGGTACTCCACGCAGATAGAGAATAGTGTTACACCTGCACATTGAGCATAACATACTACATTTACAAACTAATAACTGATAACAAGAAGTCATAGATCTGAACTACGACGACACATATCTGCACAAAATAAGAATGTAAAGAACAAACCTGTGTTTGAATGGAATTAATTTTTTGGCTCATCTCATAGCTTTAGAAGCTAAGGTGTTGTTCAAAGCACCATAGAGGACTATCCAAGGCTTTTACATACATATAATAGGCTAAAACTTTACCCAAAAAATTCAAGGACACAAACATATTCCTAGATATATAAAAATAGTTATTATAGAAATGAACAAACACAAATTAAAGTTAATTGTCATACAGCTTAACAAAAATCTAAAATTTTACAGGATAGAAATAAGATTTAATAGATACTATATCCATCAGTTTATAAGTTTAAAATAAGGAATTGGAGCTATGTATATAGTGACAAATAGACAAATCAATATAACTTAAATACATATCGAGAATGATATGTATTATCTATCTATCTATATACATTGGTATTTAGATAGATACCAATGAATTGTCTGGCTATTTGATTCCCTATCCCATAATAGAGCTATGTAGTTATATCACTTGTATAATTTTGTTAAATTCATATATATATCCTTAACTAAAATATTTGATGTTAACTATTAATATTGTAGAAAAATTAAAAATATATTAATTAATACTAATTATTCTAGTTTATAATCATACCTTTTGTATTTTTTACTTTTTTTATTATTTCTATGTTATTATTGATGGAAGCACATAACATTTAGACTACTTCTATTCATTGGCCCATTATATTAAATGAAAGGATTGCTTGTTATTTTTTTCCTAAGAGTTTTTCATCAAGTTTTATGTTTGGCATAGAATTATGCATAGTATCAAAGCCAAAACTCTAAGTAAAACAAACCTTGATGCATGTAAGGGTTCAAAATCCTAAAAAATGAGAGAACATAGATTGTGTCGACATAGAGGACATTGGCATACATGCCGCAGTAACGCCCCATTACTACCTTCACATACTGTGTGAGACGAGTATCAATTCCATAAAAAGGATGTTGCATGGTTGTGTGTGAGATTCTGGATGGTAGTAGGCACCTCAATTGCACAATAGGCATTGTAGTTGTGTAGTATTGTTTTTGTTGACAGTGTGCATAGTCGTTCATAGTAATATGTCACAATAGCTAGCACTTCATTTATATGATTTGGGTAGAAACTAAAATTTGGGGAGAATCCAAATTATGTTTAATTTATTACCAGAACTTCAATTTGTGGGATAACAAATGATTTATCATATTACTATAACAAATGATTTATCAACTTGTATATTTAGTTAAAAATATCCCTATATGATTTATCATTTCTTCATATGAAATAAAATTTTAAAGATAATCTCTTGTGGATGCATACAAGCATCATATTGTACATCACTATTATCGTAGTTGCACATATATATTAAAGTATAAACATTTATATATAATGGCATATGATTATATAAATATACAAGTGTTTAGATATAATGTTGTGTTTAACATATTTTTATAAATGTTACATATATATAAATATATATATTTAACACTTTTATAAAAATTATATAGTATATATATCACATTTATATAAACATTATATATTTATATAAAAATTTATATGTTATATAATTGGTTACAGATATCTGTAACCATTTTATATGTTATATAAATGTTATATAAAAAATAATATAAATGGATAGTTTTATGTAAATGTTGTATAAATATTTATAAACATTTATATATGTATAAATATCTATATATAACATTATATGATTATATAAACATATCAATGTTTATATATAATGTAATACATTTATATATATTAAAGTATATACATTTATATATAATGTCATATGATTTTATAAATATATAAAAGTTTAAATATAATGTTATCTATTTATAATATTTTTGGAGACAATCAAAATAGAACCCATAAACATTGTGATTTTTTTTTCTTAAGTTACTGAAGTACAATACATTAAGCAAAATTTTTTATTCTTACGTTACAGAAGCAGATTACAATAAGCATACAGTTAGTATTTGAAATCCATAAAATCCTAAAAAATTAATCACTAAAAGAACAAAGTTTACACTAATCGTATGTTGTTTCATTAATGGTGAAGAGTCAAAATCATATAAGCGATGAGAAAATATGAGAAAGAAGAAGAAAAATTAGGGAAAAATGAAAAAAAAAATTAAAACCGAGTAATTTCTATAAACCAAAATCGGATGGTGGTAATCAAATTGAGAGAGATAGAGAAATGTATTTAGTATTCTGAAGGAGAAGAGTAATGGTAATCTTACCTGGTAACAAGAAGAGCTAGAATTTGTAGGTTGCTCCCGTAGTCCCTCTTTGCTTCTCCTCTCTTCCTCTTCGCAAAGATAGAAAAAATGGGTTAAGCTTGAATGTCTTAGAATTTTCTTTTTTCATTGAAACTATAAATAAAAAAATGGATGTAAATATATCGAAAAAAAGAGACAAAAATATAAAAGTAAACTAAAATTATAAAAATTAAATAATTTGAATAAAAAATGAAATAGATTTGTATTAACCATAAATGATATTATTTCATTAAAAAATAAATTTATTGTTAATAATTTATAAAATTTTAATGGTTAATTTTTGTAATATTAATTTTAAATTAATGAAATGAATTTCAGTAAAAAAATTTATAAATGGTTATAAAAATGATGATTAAAAAAATTAGATTACTAATAACCATGAAAACTAATAATTGGTAATCCAATTTTCATATTATTTCATTTATTAAAAAAACAAATTATTTAATATAACCATAAATAAGTTATTTAAATGTATACCCATAAAAAATTTATAACATTTCATATTATTTTAAATTTATGGATAAATCTATAATATTAATTCATAAAAAAATAATATTATATTATAATATAGTATTCCATATATATGTAGTATGTATGTGTGTGTGTGTGTGTGTGTGTGTGTGTGTGTGGTATTATCGGTTATACATTTTTGAGAATTCAATTTATTTTTTATAATATAATATGAAATAATTATAAAGGAACATAAATTTAATATTAATTGATATAATTTATAATTTATAAAATAACAAAAATTATTTAAAGTGAGATGATCATTAAAAAAAGTTATATTTATTATTTTAATAAAAATGGAATATTAAAAGATAATAGTAAAGATCTAACTCAATTATTTAATTCTTATAAATTTCAATAGAGAAAAAAAATAAAACTTGAATTTAAATCAACTTTGGGTTAGTTTGGTAGTACTTTTCAAAAGTGTTTATCGGGCTAAAGATAAATTAAAGTAATTTTAGAACAAAATTTTTTAGTAATATTTTAAATAATTTTTAAAAACCCTAAAAAAGACTTGAAGTGTTCTTTTAAATTAATAACCCCACTAAGATATTTTTTTTTAAATCATTAAATTTTTTTGATGCAATCAAAACATCTATGGATTAATAAAAATGGAATATTAAAAGATAATAGTAAAGATCTAACTCAATTATCTAATTCTTATAAATTTCAATAGACCCAAAAATAAACTTGAATTCAAATCAACTATGGGTTAGTTTAGTAGTAGTTTTCAAAAGTGTTACCAGGGTAAAAATAAATTAAAGTAATTTTAGGACAAAAAAATTTGTTTAGTAATATTTTAAATAATTTTTAAAAACCCTAAAAAAGACTTGAAGTGTTCTTTTAATTTAATAACCACACTAAGATATTCATTTTTTTTAAATCATAGAATTTTTTTTGATGCAATCAAAACATCTATCTATTAATCTTTAAATATAATTTTTTTTTCTTTTAAATTTTATGAAAATTTTGAAATTTTTTTATGTTTCAAAAAATTTAAATCTTTTAGTATTATTTTTTTAAAGATTCCTATAATCATAAACATATATTTTTACTTTAAATAATATAAATATTTACTTGTTTATTCAGTATTCAGATATTTAATAATTTTTTTATTTTAAGTATACAATTAATTATTTTAGGTTTTTATTATAATAATATTTATGTACTGTTGATTAATTAATTAAATATCATAAAAGTTATTATAATTTATAATTTATTATTTAATGTTTTTTAATAAAATTATTTAAATATCATAATTAAATATTTTAAAAAATATTTTGTATAAATTTTTAAATATTTTATAATCATAAAATAGTTATTTTAGTCTTTATTAATATAAATTTGTATTCATATTTATATATATTTGAAATTATTTATTTATAATAACTTATTTTTAAAATTATGAGGAAAATGTGTCTCTCAAGGATCACTCATCTATAGACCATGCATGTACCTTTAATATACAAAATTAAATATAATATTAAAGAAATAATATTAAAAAAATAAATCATTAAAGATTAGTAATGAAAAATATCCCCAGCCCAAATAACTACGGAAAAATCCCAGTTAAATGGATATATTTTGTAAAAAAATAGAATTTAAGGAAGAATCACTTGCAATTAAATATAAAATCATAAAAAAATTATAATAATTTTAGTTAGTAGGGATTTTGTCTCGAACTAATTAACTACGTAAAACCCATCTCTAAAGGTGTTAAAGTGCTCGACATTCTGTGCGTGAAAATTTATGATAATTTTAGCTAAGGAGAATTTAAATCAAAAATATCTATTTCTATTCCATCTCAAATTCATCATAAATTAGAAATTTAATGTAAAATAAAACATCTATTGCTATTCCCTAGCTGATCCCTTGCTAATTAGATAGGGATTATTTCCAAAGCTAATTTTTCATAACTAAAGAGACATTTTCTTATAGTGTAGATAGACTCAAAAATAGATAGAAATATAGATAGATAGATAGACAATTAGATAGACTGATAGAAAGATAGATAGACAAATAGAATGATAGATAAATAGATAGATAGAAAGATAGATATACAGATAGATTGAAAGAGAGATAGATAGATAGTTAGATAGAAAGATAGATAGACAGAATAATAGAGAGATAGATAGATAGGCAGACAGAAAAAAGACGATAGACAGATATATAGATAGACAAAT
>JAREIK010003589.1:974060-998733 GCA_029783825.1 Sapria himalayana | reverse complement strand
CTATCTATCATCCTATCTATCTATTATTCTATTTATCTATCTACAAATCTATCGATCAATTTGTATGTCTATCAATTAATATATCTATCTATCTTTCTTTCTTTCTATCTATCTATCTTTCTATTTATCTGTCAATCTAGCTATTTGTGTGTATCTATTTATCTATCCATCTATCTTTCTTTCTATGTTTCTATCTTTCACTCTATCAATCTATCTTATTTCTATCAATCTATCTGCCTATCTATTTATCTATGTAACTATCGATCAATCTATTTATCTATCTATCAATTAATTCTATCTTTTATCTCTATATTTATCTATATATCTATTTATTTATGTATCTATGTGTCTACTCCTACCTATCTCTCTATTTATTTATCTATCTATCTATAGTTATATCAATATGCAAATCTAATCTCGCAATCAATTTAACTATCAATCAAATTTATCTATCGATCTATTCTATCTATGTATCTATCTATCTTTCTTTCTATATACCTATCTATCTCCTTTATCTATCTAACTATCTATCTATTTGTCCTATCAATATGTCTTTTTAATCTATCTATCTATTGACATATCTTCTTTCGATCTATATTCTATCCATCTGTTCCGATCTAATCTACTTTTTATCTGTAAATCAATCTATCAATCTATTGTATGTCATTTTGTACTATATATCTATCTATCTATTTATACCTTCTGACTGTCTTATAATCTATCTATGCTTGCTATCTAATCTATTTGTATTATTTTTATCTATCTAGATTCCTATCTTTGTTATCTATTTGTTTATCTTTTTGTCTATCTTTCGTCTAACTATTTATCTATACATCTTTCTATCTTTCTATCTTATATCTATCTATCATTCTAGTTATGTATCAATCATCATCTATCTATCTATTTATCTATCTCTCTATCTATATGTATTAACATCATCTTTTTATCAATCTATATAAATCTATCTATCAATCTTCTTCATCGAAATATCAATTTTTTATCAATCTATCTTTACATCTTTATATCAATCTATCTATCTATTTGTCTTAAAATTAATTAATGAATCTGTTTATCTATATATCTATCTATCTATTTATCTATCTTTATTTCTATGTATTTGTCTGTCAAGCTATCTAATTTTAGTGTATTAATCTACCAACCTGTCTATCTATCTATATGTTAGCCTTTCTATCAGTCTATCAGTCTATCTATCAAATAATCAATCTCTCTATCTATCTATTCGTCTGTCTATCTTTTTGTCTATCTATCTATCATTCTTTCTATCTTTTATCTGTCTATCTATATATTTCTTTGTCTATCAATATATCTATCTTTCTTTCTATATGTCTATTTGTCTGTCTTTCTTTCTTTCAATATGTCTATTTGTCTATCAATCTGCCTATACATCTGTCTAATTATTTTTCTATCTAGCTATCTATCTATTGATCTATCTATCTATCTGTCTGTCTATTTATCATTCTATCTATCATTCTGTCTATCCAACTATATGTCTGTCTAAATATCTATTTATCTATCAGTTTATCTATCTCTCTATCCATCTGTCTATTTATGTTTCTATTTATATGTTTATCTATCTATCTATATATCTAACTATCTATCTATCTAGCTATTTGTTTATCTACCATCTATCAATCAATCTATCTATCTATATTTTTCTTTATGTATCTATCTATCTATATCTGTCTATCTATCTATATCTGTCTATTTATCCATATCTATCTATCTATCTATCTATTTGTGTGTCTATTTCTCTATATATTTATCTATATCTGTCTATCTATTTGTTTAATAATATGTCTATCTATATGTCTATCAATCTGTCTACCTATCTATCTATTTGTTTATATATCTCTCAATCTATGTATTTTTCTATCTATCTATCATTCTATCTATTAATCTGTCTATTTATTGACTATCTATCTATCTTTCTTTCTTTCTATCTTTCAATTTGTCTGTAAATTTATTTGTGAGTTTGTCTATAAATCAATATTCTATCTATTAGTCAGTATTTATATCTATCTATCTATCTATCTTTTATCTGTGTTTGTCCATCAATCTGTCTATCTATCTATCTATTGCCTAGCTATCTGTCTATCTATATATCTATTTATCTATCTATCTATCAATATATCTAATTATCTGTCTATCTATTTGTCTATCTATTTGTCTATCTATATGTCCGTCTATCTATCTATCACTCTATTTATCTATATATTATTTGTCTATCTATTTTTCTATCCATCTATATATCTATGAATGTATGTAGCTATTTATATGTCAATCTATCTACCTATCTATCTTTTTATATATCTAACTATCAATGAATCTATCTCTCTATCAATCTATGTATAAATTAGACTATCTATATGTCTATCGATATATAATATATATATATATATATATATATATATATCTATTTATCTAACTAACTATCTATCTATGTATCTATCTATTTATTTGTATATCTCTATGTCTATTTATTTGTCTATTAATTTGTCTATTTATTTTGTCTATCTATCTATCTACCTATCTATCTTCTTATCTATCTGTCTCTCTATCTATCTAACTATATGTCTATCTATTTTTCAATCTTTTAGTCAATATATCTTTATATCTATCAATCTATCTATCAATCTTTATGTTTAACTATCTATTATTCTAACTGTCTATCTATCTAATTGTTTATATGTATGTCTATCTTTCATTCTATTTTTCTATCTATCTATATTTTTTTTCTATCTTTTTATAGATCTAATTATCTATCTATCAATATATCTATCTGTCTCTATATTTGTCTTTTTATCTATCTATATATATATGTCTACCTATATATCTTTGTATATATCTGTCTATCTATTTATGTATCAATCTATCTATTTATCTTTATATCAATCAATCTATCTATATATCTATAAATATGTCTATCAATCAATTTATCAATCTATCTATCAAACTATCTTTCAATCTATCTATCTATGTATCTATCTATCTATCTATCTATCTATCTGTTTATCTACCTATCTTTCTATCTATATTCTAATATATATATATATATCTATCTATCTATCTACCTGTGTGTATATCTATCTGCATGTCTATCTATCTAACTTTCTTTCTTTCTATTTATCTATCTTTGTATATATCTATCTATTTATCATTCGATCTATCTTTCTATCTATTTGTCTATCTATCTTTCTATTTATCTATCTACATATCTATTTGTCTATTTGTCTATCTATCTATCTATCTATCTTTCTGTCTATCAATCTATCTATATTTTTATCTATCTATCTATATATTTCTCTATGTATCTGTCTATTTATATATCTAGCTGTCTATATTTCCATATGTATATCTATCTATCTAACTATATATTTGTTTTTGTATCTTTTTGTGCATCTATCTATCTATCTATCTACCTATCTATTTATCTTTCTATCCATAGTTATATTGATCAATCAATCAATTTATTTATTAATCTTTCTATCAATCTAAATATCATTTTATCTATCAATCTATTTATTCATCTGAATATCTATCTATCTATTTGTCTTTCTATTTGTCTATTAATAAAACTATCAATATGTTTATCTATTTGTTTATCTATCCACATATATATCTATCTTTCTTTCTATCTATTTGTCCATGAATCTATCTATTTTTCTATCTATTACTCTATCAGTAAGTTTGTATGTCTATCTATTAGTCTTTCTATCTATATATGTATCTGTCTATCTATCTATTTATTTATATATTTATCTATCTATTTATTTATATATTTATCTATCTATTTATCTATCTACTGTTTGTCTATCTTTTTTGTCTATTTATTTTTCTTTATATATCTATCTATCTATCTGTCTGTCTGTCTATATATATGTCAATAAATCTATCTATCTATTTGTATATCTATCGTTCATTATATATATATATATATATCTATCTATCTATCTGTTTATTTATTTGACTATCTATCTAATAATCAATCGATTAATCAATAATTCTATCTATATGTCTATCTATCATCTATCTATTAATCTATCGTTCAATCAGTCTATTTATCTGTATATCTAACTATATTTAATTCTTTCTATCTTTCTATTTGTCTATCAATTTATCTGTGTCTTTCTATCAATATTTTTATATTTTCTATATGTCAGTCTTTCTATCTATCTATCTATCTATATATCTATATGATTGTCTATCAATCAATCAATCTATCTATCTGTCTATCTATCTATCTATTAATTTATCTAATTATCTATCTATCTGTCTATCTATATGTATATCTATCTGTTTATCTATCTATTTGTCTATTTATCTATCAATCACTCAATTTATCTATATATTATTTATCTATCTATCTTTCTATCTATCTGTTTATCGATCTATTTATCTATCTATCTGTCTATCTTTCGGTCTAAATCTATATATATAGATATATATTTGTCTATCAATCAATCTGTCTATCTATATTTATATTGGTATATCTATTTATCCTACTATATGTCTATCTATCTTTGTAATTATCAATCTATTTATCTATCTTTCTAACTCCTTATCTATCTATTTATGATTATATTTTTCTATCTATCTATTTAAATATCGATTTTTCATCTATCTATTTGTCTATCTATCAATCTATATATCTATTGATGTGTATGTTTATCTATCTATCTATATATTTATTGGTCTCTTTATATGTCTATCTATCTCCCAATATTTATTTTAATCTATATGTCTATCTATCTAACTAACTAAATGTCTATCTATGTTTATATATATATATATATATTATTTATTTATTTATTTATTTATTTATATAACTATCTAACTATCTCTCTATCTAACTATCAATCTATTTGTTTATATATCTATCTTGTTATCAGTCTATTTATATGCCTATCTATCTATTTGTCTATATGTCTATCTATTATTCTATCTATCTTTTAATCTATCTTGTGGTCTTTCTATATGTATATATTTCTAGATTTCTATTTATCTATTTATCTATCTATTTGTATATCGATCTGTCTAACTATTAGTCTTTATATTTTTCCTTCTATCTATCAATCTATCTAACTATCTTTTTATCTATCTGTCTATTTTTATATTTATCTTATATCAATCTTTCTATTTATCTTTTTATCAATATGTCTATCAATATATAGATCCATCAATCAATCTATCTATCTATCTATGTATATATTTTCTAACTTTCTATCTATATATCAATCTATATATCTTTCTATATATATATATATATATATATATCTATCTATCTATCTATCTATCTATCTATCTTTCTAACTATATTTCTAGCTATCTATCTATCTATTTCTCGATGTATTTATATATTTATCGATCTATCTATCTTTCTAACTATCTATTTATCTATTTTTGAACTATCTTTCTTTCTATCTTTCTATCTATCTTCCTATTTATCTGTATATCTATCTATCTATCTATTTATCTATTTGTTTATTTTTCTTTCTTTCTACACACACACACACACACACACACACACACACACATATATATATATATCAATCTTTGTGTTTATCTATCATTCTATATTTCTATCTATCTAACTATCTAATTATTTCTCTATCTATCTGACATTCTATATATCTATTTGTCTATAAACCTATCTATTTTTTATCTATCTTTTTATCTATCTATCTATATTTATATCTATGTATCTATCTATATTCTATTTGTTTTAATATCTTTTTATCTATCTATCTAATTATTTGTTATCTATCTATTTGTCTATCTTTCTGTCTATGTATCTACCTATCAATTCATCAATCTATATGTCTAATAATATATGGATTTACAAATCTATAAATAAATAAATAAATATATATATATATATATTTTTTATATTTATATTTGTGTATCTATCAATCTATCTATCTAGATATGTATGAATCTATCTATCAATCTATTTATCAATCTGTATATCAATTTGTATATCATTCTTTCTATCCATCAATCAATCTATCTGTCTATCAATATTACTATCTATCTATTTATCAATCTCTCTATTTTTATATCAATCTATATATCATTCTTTCAATATTTGTATCTGTTTATACATCTATTTGTCTATCAATCTTTATATCTATCTTTTTATCTATCTATTTGTCTATCTATCAATCTATATGTATATCTTTCTCTCTATCTATCAATCTATTTATTTGTATATCAACGTGTCTATCAATTTGTCTATATATCTGTATATCTATCTCTCTATCTTATCTATCTATATGTCTATTCATTTTTCTATCTATCTATTAAACTATATGTCTATCTATCTAAATATCTGTCTCTAACTATATGTATATCTATCTATCTATTTATTTATAAATCTAACTATTTGTCAAACTATCTATCAATCTATATTTTTTTATTTATCTATCTATATATCTTTTTGTCTCTCTATATCTGTATATATATATATATATACCTCTCTAACAATCAATCTGTCTATCTATATATCTGTCTAACTATTTGTCTATCAATATGTCCATCTATTTGTCTATCTATCTGTCTATCTATCTATTTAGGTAAATATCTATCTATCTATCTGTACATCTGCATATCTATCTGTAAATCTATCTATTTATCTGTCTAACACTATTTGTCTATCAATATGTCCATCTATTTGTCTATCTGTCAATCTTTCAATCTATATATTTATCTATCTATCTATAAATCTACATATCTATCATTAAATCTATCTATTTATCTATCTATTTATGATTTCATTTATTTGTTTATCTTTCTATCTATATATCTATCTATCTATGTATCTTTCAAATAATCTATATAACTGTCTATCTATTTATCTATGAACCTATCTATAAATCTATCTATTAATCTGTATATCTCTTTATATATCTTTCTTTCTATCTTTATATATCTTTCATTCTATCTTTATATTTATCAGTCAATTTATTTATGTGCCTGTATATCAATATGTCTGTTTGTCTATCCATAAATATTTTATCAGCCTGTATGTCTGTCTATTTGTCTGTCTATCTGTTTATCTATTTATCTATCTTTCTTTCTATCTATGTTTCAATCAATCTATTTGTCTATCTGTTTGTGTATCAATCTATAAATCTGTCTATCTTCTTTCTTTATATTTGTCTATCTATTTGTATATATATCTATCTATCTATATGTCTATCTATCAGTCTAACTTTCGATCTATCTATTTATTTGTCTATCACCCTATTTATATGTATATCTATCTATTTATCTATATATATATATATATCTATCTATCTGTCTGTCTGTCTATCGATTATCATATCTATTTGTCTATCTTTTTATCAACATATCTGTCTACCTATCTATTAATCTATATGTATCTTTATCTATCTGTCAGTCTGTTGGTCTTTCTATCTTTCTTTCTATCTATCTGTCTATCGATCTATTTATCTATCTATATCACTATATGTCTATCTATCTATGTATCTATCTATATATCTATATATCTATATATCTACCTATCTATTTATCTATCTATCTATCTGTCTATCTCTCTATCTTTTAATATATATATATATATCTGTCTGTCTGTCTATCTGTCTATCAATCTATCTATCTTTTTATCTATATCTCTATTATCTATCTATTTATTAGTCTATCTATATATTTATCTATCTGTGTATCTTGTGTCTATCTATCTATTATCTATCTACTTATTTATTTATATATCAATCTATCTAACTAACTAACTATCTATCTATCTATCTATCTAATTCTATCTATCTATTTATCTATTAGTCTATCTATCTATCTATCTGGTTGTAAATCTATCTATTTGTCTCTCTCTCTATCTGTCTGTCTATCTACCTATTTGTCTATCTATCTATCTATTTATCTATCTATTTTTCTATGTATTTATCTATCTGTCTATCTATTTGTCCTTGTATCTTTCTGTCTATCTATCTATCTTTCATATTTTCAATCAATCAATCTATCTATCCATCAATATGTACTATCAAAAAGTCTATTAATCTATCTATCAATCTATCTATCCATTTGTCTATCTATCTATCTATCTATGTATTTGACTATCTATTTGTCTTTCAATAAATTTATCAATATGCCTATCTATTTGTATATCTATCATTCTATCCTTCTGTCTCTCTATTTGTTTACATATATATATGTCTATCTATCTATTAATCTACTTGTCTGTTTGTCGGTCAATCTATTTATCTATCTATCTAGCTATCTATTTGTTTATCTATCTATCTATCTATTTATATATATATATATCTATCTATCTGCCTATCTATCTTTCTATCTATATGACTATCTATTGGCTTATCTATCTGTATATATATCTCTCTATCTATTTATTTAACTATCTTTTTATCTATCTGTCTATCAATCTATCTATCTATCTATCATTCTTTCTTTCTTTTTTCTTTCTATTTATCTCTCAATTTTTCTATGTGCCTATCTATCAAACTATTTGTCTATCTATTTGTCAGTCTTTCTATCTGTTTGTCTTTAAGTTTATCGGTTTATATATATATATATATATATATCTGTCTCTCTCTCTCTCTCTCCCCTCTCTTGCTCTCTCTATCTGTCTATCTATTATTCTATCTATCTGTCTATTATCTATTTATGTATCAGTCTCCCTATCTATCTATCTATGTTTCTATCTTTCTATCTATATTTTTGTATATCTATCTACCTATCTATCTATTTATCTATTTGTCTATTTATCTAACTATTTGCCTATCTATCTATCTTTCTTTCTTTCTTTCTGTTTATCTTTTTATCTTATCATATGTCTATCTATCTATTTGTCTATCTATCTATTTATCTATCTATTTATCTATCTATCTATCTATATCTATCTATCTGGCTATCTATCTATTTGTTATATATATTTATATGTATATTTATCTATCTGTCTATCTATCTATCTATCAATCTATTTGTCTATGTATCTTTCTATTTATTTGTCTATCTATATATCTGTCTATCAGTCTTTTTTCTGTCTGCCTATCTATCTATCTCTCTATTATTCTGTCTATCTATCTTTCTATCTAACTATCTATCTATCTCTCTTTCAATCTATCTGTCTATCTATCTTTCTATCTATCTATTTATCTATCATTCTATTTGTCTATCTATCTTTCTATCAGTCTATCTAATTGTCTATCTATCTATCTATATTTCTATCTATTTTTGAGTCTATCTACACTATAAGAAAATGTCTCTTTAGTTATGAAAAATTAGCTTTGGAAATAATCCCTATCTAATTAGCAAGGGATCAGCTAGGGAATAGCAATAGATGTTTTATTTTACATAAAATTTCTAATTTATGATGAATTTGAGATGGAATAGAAATAGATATTTTTGATTTAAAATTCTCCTTAGCTAAAATTATCATAAATTTTCACGCACAGAATGTCGAGCACTTTAACACCTTTAGAGATGGATTTTACGTAGTTATTTAGTTCGAGACAAAATCCCTAACTAACTAAAATTATTATAATTTTTTTATGATTTTATATTTAATTGCAAGTGATTCTTCCTTAAATTCTATTTTTTTACAAAATATATCCATTTAACTAGGGATTTTTCCGAAGTTATTTGGGCTGGGGATATTTTTCATTACTAATCTTTAATGATTTATTTTTTTTAATATTATTTCTTGTAATATTATATTTAATTTTGTATATTAAAGGTACACATGCCATGGTCTATAAATGAGTGATCCTTGAGAGACACATTTTCCTCCTATAATTTTAAAAATAAGTTATTATAAATAAATAATTTCAAATATATATAAATATGAATACAAATTTATATTAATAAAGACTAAAATAACTATTCTTATGATTATAAAATATTTAAAAATTTATACAAAATATTTTTTAAAAATATTTAATTATGATATTTAAATAATTTTATTAAAAAACATTAAATAATAAATTATAAATTATAATAACTTTTATGATATTTTAATTAATTAATCAACATACATAAATATTATTATAATAAAAACCTAAAATAATTAATTGTATACTTAAAATAAAAAAATTATTAAAATATCTGAATTACTGAATAAACAAGTAAATATTTATATTATTTAAAGTAAAAATATATGTTTATGATTATAGGAATCTTTTAAAAAAATAATACTAAAAGATTTAAATTTTTTGAAACATAAAAAAAATTTCAAAATTTTCATAAAATTTAAAAGAAAAAAAATTTATATTTAAAGATTAATAGATAGATGTTTTGATTGCATCAAAAAAAATTCTATGATTTAAAAAAAATGAATATCTTAGTGTGGTTATTAAATTAAAAGAACACTTCAAGTCTTTTTTTAGGGTTTTTAAAAATTATTTAAAATATTACTAAACAAATTTTTTTGTCCTAAAATTACTTTAATTTATTTTTACCCCGGTAAACACTTTTGAAAACTACTACTAAACTAACCCATAGTTGATTTGAATTCAAGTTTTATTTTTTGGGTCTATTGAAATTTATAAGAATTAGATAATTGAGTTAGATCTTTACTATTATCTTTTAATATTCCATTTTTATTAATCCATAGATGTTTTGATTGCATCAAAAAAAATTTAATGATTTAAAAAAAAAATATCTTAGTGGGGTTATTAATTTAAAAGAACACTTCAAGTCTTTTTTTAGGGTTTTTAAAAATTATTTAAAATATTACTAAAAAATTTTGTTCTAAAATTACTTTAATTTATCTTTAGCCCGATAAACACTTTTGAAAAGTACTACCAAACTAACCCAAAGTTGATTTAAATTCAAGTTTTATTTTTTGTCTCTATTGAAATTTATAAGAATTAAATAATTGAGTTAGATCTTTACTATTATCTTTTAATATTCCATTTTTATTAAAATAATAAATATAACTTTTTTTAATGATCATCTCACTTTAAATAATTTTTGTTATTTTATAAATTATAAATTATATCAATTAATATTAAATTTATGTTCCTTTATAATTATTTCATATTATATTATAAAAAATAAATTGAATTCTCAAAAATGTATAACCATAATACACACACACACACACACACACACACACACACACACATACATACATACATATATATGGAATACTATATTATAATATAATATTATTTTTTTATGAATTAATATTATAGATTTATCCATAAATTTAAAATAATATGAAATGTTATAAATTTTTTATGGTTATACATTTAAATAACTTATTTATGGTTATATTAAATAATTTGTTTTTTTAATAAATGAAATAATATGAAAATTGGATTACCAATTATTAGTTTTCATGGTTATTAGTAATCTAATTTTTTTAATCATCATTTTTATAACCATTTATAAATTTTTTTACTGAAATTCATTTCATTAATTTAAAATTAATATTACAAAAATTAACCATTAAAATTTTATAAATTATTAACAATAAATTTATTTTTTAATGAAATAATATCATTTATGGTTAATACAAATCTATTTCATTTTTTATTCAAATTATTTAATTTTTATAATTTTAGTTTACTTTTATATTTTTGTCTCTTTTTTTCGATATATTTACATCCATTTTTTTATTTATAGTTTCAATGAAAAAAGAAAATTCTAAGACATTCAAGCTTAACCCATTTTTTCTATCTTTGCGAAGAGGAAGAGAGGAGAAGCAAAGAGGGACTACGGGAGCAACCTACAAATTCTAGCTCTTCTTGTTACCAGGTAAGATTACCATTACTCTTCTCCTTCAGAATACTAAATACATTTCTCTATCTCTCTCAATTTGATTACCACCATCCGATTTTGGTTTATAGAAATTACTCGGTTTTAATTTTTTTTTTCATTTTTCCCTAATTTTTCTTCTTCTTTCTCATATTTTCTCATCGCTTATATGATTTTGACTCTTCACCATTAATGAAACAACATACGATTAGTGTAAACTTTGTTCTTTTAGTGATTAATTTTTTAGGATTTTATGGATTTCAAATACTAACTGTATGCTTATTGTTTTCTGCTTCTGTAACGTAAGAATAAAAAATTTTGCTTAATGTATTGTACTTCAGTAACTTAAGAAAAAAAAATCACAATGTTTATGGGTTCTATTTTGATTGTCTCCAAAAATATTATAAATAGATAACATTATATTTAAACTTTTATATATTTATAAAATCATATGACATTATATATAAATGTATATACTTTAATATATATAAATGTATTACATTATATATAAACATTGATATGTTTATATAATCATATAATGTTATATATAGATATTTATACATATATATAAATGTTTATAAATATTTATACAACATTTACATAAAACTATCCATTTATATTATTTTTTATATAACATTTATATAACATATAAAATGGTTACAGATATCTGTAACCAATTATATAACATATAAATTTTTATATAAATATATAATGTTTATATAAATGTGATATATACTATATAATTTTTATAAAAGTGTTAAATATATATATTTATATATATGTAACATTTATAAAAATATGTTAAACACAACATTATATCTAAACACTTGTATATTTATATAATCATATGCCATTATATATAAATGTTTATACTTTAATATATATGTGCAACTACGATAATAGTGATGTACAATATGATGCTTGTATGCATCCACAAGAGATTATCTTTAAAATTTTATTTCATATGAAGAAATGATAAATCATATAGGGATATTTTTAACTAAATATACAAGTTGATAAATCATTTGTTATAGTAATATGATAAATCATTTGTTATCCCACAAATTGAAGTTCTGGTAATAAATTAAACATAATTTGGATTCTCCCCAAATTTTAGTTTCTACCCAAATCATATAAATGAAGTGCTAGCTATTGTGACATATTACTATGAACGACTATGCACACTGTCAACAAAAACAATACTACACAACTACAATGCCTATTGTGCAATTGAGGTGCCTACTACCATCCAGAATCTCACACACAACCATGCAACATCCTTTTTATGGAATTGATACTCGTCTCACACAGTATGTGAAGGTAGTAATGGGGCGTTACTGCGGCATGTATGCCAATGTCCTCTATGTCGACACAATCTATGTTCTCTCATTTTTTAGGATTTTGAACCCTTACATGCATCAAGGTTTGTTTTACTTAGAGTTTTGGCTTTGATACTATGCATAATTCTATGCCAAACATAAAACTTGATGAAAAACTCTTAGGAAAAAAATAACAAGCAATCCTTTCATTTAATATAATGGGCCAATGAATAGAAGTAGTCTAAATGTTATGTGCTTCCATCAATAATAACATAGAAATAATAAAAAAAGTAAAAAATACAAAAGGTATGATTATAAACTAGAATAATTAGTATTAATTAATATATTTTTAATTTTTCTACAATATTAATAGTTAACATCAAATATTTTAGTTAAGGATATATATATGAATTTAACAAAATTATACAAGTGATATAACTACATAGCTCTATTATGGGATAGGGAATCAAATAGCCAGACAATTCATTGGTATCTATCTAAATACCAATGTATATAGATAGATAGATAATACATATCATTCTCGATATGTATTTAAGTTATATTGATTTGTCTATTTGTCACTATATACATAGCTCCAATTCCTTATTTTAAACTTATAAACTGATGGATATAGTATCTATTAAATCTTATTTCTATCCTGTAAAATTTTAGATTTTTGTTAAGCTGTATGACAATTAACTTTAATTTGTGTTTGTTCATTTCTATAATAACTATTTTTATATATCTAGGAATATGTTTGTGTCCTTGAATTTTTTGGGTAAAGTTTTAGCCTATTATATGTATGTAAAAGCCTTGGATAGTCCTCTATGGTGCTTTGAACAACACCTTAGCTTCTAAAGCTATGAGATGAGCCAAATAATTAATTCCATTCAAACACAGGTTTGTTCTTTACATTCTTATTTTGTGCAGATATGTGTCGTCGTAGTTCAGATCTATGACTTCTTGTTATCAGTTATTAGTTTGTAAATGTAGTATGTTATGCTCAATGTGCAGGTGTAACACTGTTCTCTATCTGCGTGGAGTACCAGAAAAAAAAGAATGAGAAATCCTGACATGCTTGAGAGACCTATATGCATGTTTTTTAAATCTTGTATTATTTTCTTCTGTTGTCTTTGATGGTATGTGCATTTGCGTTAAAGAACAAGTGTGTGTGTGTCATCTAACGTTATGTGATTATATATACATACATATAATATTACAGTATATACATACATATATACTTGGTATAAATGTAAATATGTACTAAGTATATATCTACGTATATACTAAGTATATAAGTATGTATATACTAAGTATATAAGTACGTATATACTAAGTATATACGTATATACTCAGTATATACATACTTTTATACTGTAGTATATGCATGCGTATATATCGATATATACATAAGTAGGTGCATATATTTATTTGTAGACATGTATATATTATCAGACATACACACCTATTTACACATAGATATACTTTTGAATATATAATTGTTCGGGCTGGTCCGAACATCATCGTGCATTGCTCACTGATGTAGGTAATAAAAGTAATAGATATTAGACTTTTCCTAAAGCTTTGGAAAGATATTTCTGGTCTAGCCTAGCCAGGCAAATAGATGTTGGTCTTAAAATCTTAGTAATTGTATTGATATGTAATTATCACATGGTACAAAGCAAACGTATGAATAAATATGTTTTTTTGCTGTAGATTATGTAATGATTGGTTCTAATTGTACTAGGTCTTAGAATGATGATGACGATGATGCTCGTGTAGTGTCGTGTAATTTTGATCGAGGAGGAATATTTGGGTCCTATTTTGGGAGAAGCAACTCGCCGCCTCATCAAAAACTCGCTCAATCTCAAATTCATCAGTCGAGCATCATTGCCCACCATACTTTTATTATCAGCAGTAGTAGCGACGACAGTGGTGGTAGTAGCGGCAGTAGTGGTAGCAATGGCTATGGTGGTAATGGCAACAGCGACTGCAGCAGTTCAGCAGTGGCAGCAGAGGCAACAGCACAGCGGCCGCAGTAGGGGTAGCGGTGGTGGCGGCAGCAAAAGCAGCAATGGCAGTAGCGGCAACAGTGGCAGCAGCGGCAACAGGGGCAACGGCAGAATTTATTCTAGAAAGGGATTTTTCCATCGCTAAATTTATTTTGCTAGGAATTATTTTCGTTGCTAATATTTAGCGTTGAGCACTTTAGCTTGGGAAAGCTTCCATCGTTATATCCGTTTAGCGATGAAAAATCTCAATTAGCTTGCTAATTTAGCAAGGAAAATTATATTTTTAATTAGGGATTTTTACGTCGCCAAATTTTTAGCTAGGGACAATTTAACTCACTAAATTTTAGCAACGAGCACTTTAGATAAGGAATCAATCCATCATTAATCCATTGTTAATCCGTCGCTATATCCCATTTAGTGATGTAAATGCCCATTTAGCTAGGGAATTATCCTGAGCTATATGGGATTTTTCTTGTAGTATATAGACTGATATATAGATTGATAGAAAGATAGATAGATTTACATAAAGATAGATAGACAGATAGATACATAGACAGATTTTCATATTGACAAATAAATAAATAGATAAATACACAGATAGGGATATAGACTGATAAATATATAGAGAGATAGATAGATAAATAGATAATAGAAAGAATGATAGATAGGTAGATTGAGAGATTGACATATTGATAGATTGACATATTTATATATTGATATATAGACATGTAGACAGATAAAATATATCGAGATAGATATATAGATAGATAGATAGATTGATTGATTAATTGATCGACATATAAATAGAAAGATAAAAAGATGGATAGACAACTTGATAGATTGATAGAAACATAGACACATAGGAAAATAGAAAGATAGATAAATATATAAATAGATCGATAGAAACATGAATAGTTAGATAGATAGACATAAAGACATATAGAGAGATTGATTGATTGATAGATTGATAGAGTGACAGATAGACTAATAGAATGATAGACAAAAACATAGATAAACAGATAAACATATAGATCAATAGATAGAAATATAAATAGATAAATAGATAAACAAATAGATAGATAGAAAGATGGAATGATTTATATATTTACATATTATTAGATTGACAGATAGATATGTAGATAGATAGACAAATAAATAAATAAATAAAAAGATAGAAAGCTAGATAGAGAGATAAAAATTTAGATAAAGAGAAAGATACAAAGATAGAGATATATAAAGATAGATAGATGCACACATAGTTCTGAAAAATAGATAGACACATATATAGGTAGATATATAGAAAAATTGATAGATAAATAGATAGACAGATAGACCTATTGATAGATTGATAGATTGATAGATTCATATATTTACAGATCGATAGATTTACAGATATATAGATTTACAAATAGATAGATTTATAGATAAATAGATAGACGAATATACAGATAGACTAATAGACTAATTGACAGATAAATAGATAGATAGAAAGATTAAAATAGAAATGGATAGGAAGATTGACACATCAACAGATAAATAAATAGACAAATATATAAATAAATAACTAGATAGATAGATATAGATAAATAGATAGACACATAAACCAATAGATAGATATATAAATAGATAGATAGATAGATAAACACATAGACAGATAGACAAATAGATAAATTGATAGGTATATTGGTAGTAAGATAGTTAGATTGATAGTTAAAAAGTTAGAGAAAAAGATAGACAGATAAACAGAGAGATAAAAAGAAAGATAGAAAGATAGACTAATAGACATATAGAAAGATAGATAGTTAGATAGATAGATAAATTGAAAGTTAGATAGATAGTAATATAGAAATATAGATAGAAAGATAGATAGATAGATAGATGAAGAGATAGATAACAAATAGATAGATAGACAGAAATATAGATAGACATACTGATAGTTTTATAGATTGATAGGTTTACATATTGATAGATAAACAATTAGATAGATAGACAAATAGACAAATAGATAGACATGCCAAAAAGTAGATATAAAAATGAATAAATAGATAGACAAATAGACAGATAGGCATATTGATAGATTGACTGATAGATGGATAGATAGATAGATAGATACATAGGTAGAAATGAAGACAAGTATAGATATAGATTGATATACACATCGACAAATAGATAGATAGATAGCTAAGAAAATCATAAATATATAGATAGATAGATGTATAGAAAGAAAAATAGATAGATATATGCACAAAGAGTTAACACATAGATAAATAGCCAGATAGCAAAATAGATAGGTAGATATGTATATAGAATGATAGATAAATAAATAAAAAGATAGTTAGATATATAGATAGATAAATAGATAGACATATAAACAGATAAATAGATAGATAGACAGATAGATAGACACATAGATAGATAGATAGATAGACAAATAAACACATAGATAGATAGACAAATAGATATGTATATAGTCAGACAAATAGATAGTAAGATAGAAAGATAGATAGAAATAAAGAGAGATATATAGATAGATAGATAGATAGACAAATAGATAATTAGACAAATAGACAAATAGAAAGTTAGATACACACACACACACACACACACACACACACACACATATATATATATATACACTCAGATAGAAAGTTAGATAGATAGATAGATAGATAAATAGATAAATAGATAAATAGATAGATAGATAGACATATAATAGGTAGATAGATAGAAATATATATAGATAGATAGATAGACAATTAGATAGATAAATAGATAGACAAATAAATAGAGAGTTGACTAGATAGATAGATATAAATATTGACACATAGACAGATTGAAAGATAGATAGATATATAGATACATAGATAGACACATAGACAAATAGACACATAAATATATAGACAAATAGATTGATAGATAGATTGACAAATTGATATATTTTTAGATAAATAATTGACAAAAAGATAAATAGCTAAATATATACACGAATAAATAGATATACATAAAGAGATAGTAAGATTGATAGATTAACATATTAAAAGATTGATAAATAGACAGATAGATACATAGATAGATAGATAGATAGATAGACAGACAGATAGATATATAGTTGTTAGATAGGTAGATAGAAAGATATATAGATATAAATATAGTTAGAAAGATAGATATACACATAGTTAAATATACACATAGACACATATATAAGTAGATATGTATACAAATAGATAGATAAAAAGATAGACAGATTGACTGATTGACTTATTGATAGATTAGCAGATAGATTGATTGATAGATAGATAAACAGATAGACACACTGGGAGATTAATAGATAGACCAAATGATAGATCAATAGATAGATATATGATTGATTAATTGATTGATAAATGGATAGATAGAAAAAATAATAAATAAACAAATTGATAGTTAGATCAAAGTAAACATAGACAGATAAACATATAAAATGATAGATAGACAAATAGATCGATAGATGATAGATAGATAGATAGACAGATAAAAACATAGATAGATGGATAGATAAATATGTGTTATATATATATACAAATAGATAGATAGATGGATAGATGGAAAAATAGATAGATATATAGATAGATAAAGAGACATATAAAAAATTCACAAATAAATAGATAGATAGCTAGATAGATAGATATTTTGATAGCAGATATACATATAGATAGACAAATAGATATTTAAATATATAAATAGATAGGCAGATAGAAGATAGACAACCTGATTGATAAAAAGATAAACAGATATATATTTGACATATAGATATATAGATAGACATAAAGATTGATATAAAAATATTTAGATAAATATATAGATAGATAGAAAGATAGGCAGAAAGATAGATAAATAGATAGATAGACAAATAGATATATAGATAAATAGGCAGATAGATAGATACATAGATATACAGATAGATAGTTAGATAGATAGACATATAGATAGATAGATAGATAGAAAGGAAGATAGATAGATAGACAGAAAAATAGATAGACAAATAGATAGAAAGATAGATAAACAATATATAGATAAATAGACAATTAGATAGATAGATAGATTGACATATAGATAGAAAGATACCTATATAGATAGATATATATATAGACAGATAGATAGACATTTAGATTGATAGAAAAATAGATATTTATACATTTAAATAGATAGACAGTTAGATAGATAAATATATAGATAAACAGATAGATAGATAGATAGATAGACAGATAGATAGATACATAGATAGAAATATACATAGATAGATTGATAGTTAGATAAATAGAAAGATATGGAGATAGGTAGATACGCATATAGATAGATAGATAGACAGAATAATTGAGAGACAGATAGACAAATAAACAAATAGATAGATAGATACTTAGAGAGATAGATAGAAATACAAATAGAAAGATAGACAGAAAGAAAGATAAATAGATAGATCTTTAGAAATAAATAAAGATGGTAGAAAGTTAGATAGATATATAGATAAAAATATAGATAGATAGACATATAGAATGATAGATTGATATATAGATAAATAAATAGAGAAATAAATTATAGATTATAATTAATAGATAGTTAGGTATATATAAGATACATAGCTAGATAGATAGTTAGATAGATAAATAGTTATAAAGATATAGATAGATATATAATAGATATAGATACATAGAAGAAAAATAGATAGATATATTAATAATATTGATAGATAAATATGACCTATATAAATAGACATATAGGAAAGATAGATTGAAAGACAAATAGACATGATAATTAGATAGATAGTTAGATAACCAGGATATATAGATAGATATATATGTAAATAAATAGGAAGATCGATAGATATATTGATGGTTGATAGATTGATATATAGATAAATAGATAGAGAGAGATAGATAAATAGATAGATAGTTATATAGATAGATAGATAATTAGATATTAGATCATCATATAGTCAAATAGTTAGTTAGATTGATAGAAAGATGGAAAGATAGATTGATAGATAGATAGAATGATTTATATATAGAAAAATAGACACATTTGAAAATAGATAGATAGTTAGATAGATAGATTATTGATTGATTGGTAGATAGATAGACATGTTTATAGATTGACAGATTGATAGATAGATAGGTAGACAATTAGATAGATAGACATATAGACAAATAGACACATAGACATATTGAAAGACTGATAAATAGATAGATAGATAAACATACTTATAGGAAGATAAGTTTATAGACATTTAGATCGATAGGAGATGCATAGATAACAAAGAGACAAATAGTTAGTTGGAAAAATAGATACAGGCACATTTACAAAATAGATAGATAGTATAGAAAGATAGATAGATATACTAGATAGATAGATAGACATCTTTATAGATAAATAGATTAATAGATGATAGATAATATAGAAAGACACATTTATAGATACACTTAATGATAGATAATAGTTGATAGATAGATAGATAGAAAAAATAGATAGATTGATATATAGACAGTATAAAAAATACACAAGATGACACCATAGACTGATAGACAAATAGATAGATTGACAAATAGACATACAAACATATAAAATATATCATAAATATAGATAGATTTATAGATATGTAGATATAAAGATAGGTAGATAAAAACATAGAAAGAATAAGATAGAAAGATAGGCACACTACAAGAAAAATCACAAATAGCTAGAGAAAATCCCCAAGCTAAATTTTTTTTGCGTCGCTAAATTGCACATAACGACGGCATAATGACAGAACATTTCCCAAGCTATAGTGCTTGTCACTAAAAATTTACAAGGAAAATATTCCCTAGCTAAATTAGCATGAAAAAAATTCCTAGCTAAAATAGCGAGGGAAAATTCCTTAGCTAAATTAGGGAGAAAAAAATCTCTAGCTATTTTCATTCCAAAATTATTTCATATTTTTAATTTTTTACATAAAATTTAATTACATATTTTTAAATTTGTATATTAAATTTAATAATAACATAAATTATAAACCATTATTTATAATTAAAAAAATAAAATTAATTAATAAAATAATTTGATACACTATTTTAAACAGTTAAAATAGAAACATAAAAAACTTGATTACATCTTATTATACATCAATCTATCTAATGATAGTACATAAAGTATAATATATCTGTGAATTGATGTTGTTTTCTTTCCACTAGCTCCTCGAGAACTGCATACTGCTCTAGCACCCAAGCATGTCCTCCATGGCCAACATCTTGTAGTTATTTTTCTCTGATACTCCACGCAGATAGATAACATTGTTACACTTACATATAGAGCATAACATACTACATTTACAAACTAATAAAGAACAAAATACTATGCCACTGATAAACAGATAGACTAATGCTTCAACACCAACTGCCATTTGCTTGAAATTTCACATAACAAGATAATCATGAGCTTATTTTTAATTCATATCAAGATTTTTCCAAGATTTCCAGTAATCTGCTCATCAACATAATCTTCTGTTTTGCCTAGTTTCACGCATCAGTCCATGGTTAATTATAAGAAAGTTAGAAAGTAAAAAAAAATAGAAATGAAAGTTGAAATGACAACAGGCTGCATGGTATTGAATTTTTGCACACCTGTAAGTTCATAAAGGAATCCAATGAAGAAAAGAAACTTGAAAAAACCAAAAAATGAGAAAAAAATGCAATGCACAGAAAAATAGCACATGGTAGCCTGCCTATGTATTCCATTCCCCACTTGAGTTTTACAATGACCGTCTTCACAATAAAGTTGTTAAGAAAATCATGGGATTAATGGGTATGGTCTGCAATATTCAGCAATAAAAAATCTAATGAATGATGCTATCACTACTAGAAATTACAATAATACCTACCAAAATATATGTCTATATATATGTTATCTATCTGTCTATCAATCTATATATGTGTTTTCTATCTATCTATCTATATATCGAACTCTTTATATATTTGTCTATCTATTTGTCTATCAATCTATCTATCTTTCTGTCATTATATTTATCTAATGATCTGTCTATCTATCTATCTGTCTATCTATGTGCGTATCTAATAATCTTTCTTTCATCGATTAATCTACATATCTATCTATCTATATATCTCTATATCAATCTATCCATTTATATGTCTATTTATCTATCTGTCTGTCTGTCTGTCTATATGTTGATCTATCTATCTATCTATCTATATATCTCTCTATCTATATATCTGTCTATATATATATAATATATTATATATATATATATATATATATGGCTATCTATTTGTCTATCTATCTGTATATCTATCAATCTGTCTATCAGAATATTGATCTGTATATCTATTTATCTATCAATCTATCTATCAATTTATCTATCAATCTTCCTATAATCTATCTGATCAATCTAATTATGAATTTATCTATCATTCATCTATCAATCTAACTATCTCTCTATCTTTATATCTATCTATTTATATGTGTAACTATCTATCAGATTGATTATTTATTCGTCTATCTATACATCCATCTAACCTTCTATGTATCCATCTTTCTATCTACATGTTAAACTATCCGTCTATATATCCAAATATCTATTCATCTATCTATCCAACAATCTATGTGTCAATCTATCTATCTTTATATTTTCCTTTTTATTTGTCTATTTACCTATCTATCAATCTTTTTATGACTTTGTATTTGCATGTCTAATTACCTTTTTATCTATCTATCTATCCTTGTGTGTCTATCTATTTATCAATCTTTTTGTCTATTGTCTGTCTATCTATTTTATCATATGATTATCTATATGTCTGTCTATTTTTCTATTTATGTATCTATCTAACTATATCTCTATCTAACTATACATGTTTTTCTATCCGTCTATATATCCAAATATCTATTCATCTATCTATCCAACAATCTATGTGTCAATCTATCTATCTTTATATTTGTCTTTTTATTTGTCTATTTACCTATCTATCAATCTTTTTATGACTTTGTATTGTATGTCTAATTACCTTTTTATCTATCTATCTATCTATCAGTGTGTCTATCTATTTATCAATCTTTTGTCTATATGTCTGTTTATCTATTTATCTATTTGATTATCTATCTGTCTATCTATTTTTCTATTTATCTATCTATCTAACTTATATCTGTCTAACTATTTTTTATCTGTCTGTCTATCTATCTACCTACCTATCTATCTATCTCTCTATCTATCTATTTATCTTCTATCTGCCTATCTATTTGTCTGTCTATCTTTCAGTCTATATCTATCTATTAATCTATCTAGCTATCTTTCTGTCTATAGCTCGGTTTATCAATTAGTCTATTAATTATCTATCAATTTGTCTATATATGTAATTTATTAATCTTTCTATTAATCATCTATCAATCTATCAATCAATCATTCTATCAATCAATCTATCAATTTGTCTATTAATATTTTTATAAATCTGTTTATCTATTTAACTATATACCTATCTATTTGTCTATCTATATATCTATTTATTTAACTATCCATCTTATATCTGTCTATCTAGAAATCTTTCTATTATTGTATCTTTCTTTTTTCTATATGTCTATATAATTATATATTTCCATCTATCTATCTATGCATCTATATGTATATTTTTCTATCTATCTTTCTATCTATCTATTTGTTTTTCTATCTATCTATATTTTTATCTGTCTAACATTTTGTCAATCTAGCTATCTATCTATTTGTCAATCTATATGTCAAACTATCTATCTAGCTATCTATCTGTCTAGCTATCTATCTATCTATATTTCTATCTATCTATTTATTTCTATCTATCCATTTATCTTTCTATCTAACTTTTTTAACTATATGTCTATCTATCTATCTATATATATCTAACTGACTATTTGTGTAACTATCTATTTATTGATCTATCTATCTACCTAACTATCTATCTTCGTACTATTAATCTTTCTATCTATCTATCATCTATCTGTATATCTATCTATCAAACTATTTGTCTATCTATATATCCATCTAACTAACTATCTAACTATCTAGCTATCTATTTATCTATCTATCTATCTATTTGTCAATATTTCTATCTATTTATCTATCTATCTCTATTTTTTAACTATTTATCTATCTAACTATCTTCTATCTATCTATCTGCTATCTATCTAATTGTCTATCTATATCTCTATCTATTTGTCTATCTATCTATCTATTAATTAATATAATATTATTCTATCTATATGTCTTTCTATATGTCTTTCTATATGTATATCTATCTATCTATTTATTTATCAGTCTGTCAATCAATCAATCATCAATTTGTCTATCTATCAGTCTACTATCCATCAATCTATCTATATTCTACATATTCTATCTAGCTATCTATCTATGTATATATCATCTGTCTGTCTATCGATCTATCTCTATAAGTGTTTATCAATCTATCTAACTAATTTTATCTTTATATATATATATATATATATTTGTCTATCCATCTACCTAACTATTTTTATATCATCAATAAAATCATTCTATCTATCTATCTATTATATGTCTATATA
>JAREIK010003589.1:946883-969560 GCA_029783825.1 Sapria himalayana | reverse complement strand
ATAGATAGATAAACAGAAAGATAGATAGTCAAATGAATAGATAGAAATATAGACGGATAGATAGATAGTTAGATACACACATAGATACACAATTAGATAGACATATAAATAGATAGATAGACAGACAAACAGACAGATAGATAAATATACATATTGATGATACATAGATATACTATTAGATATACAGATAGATAAATATATATATAGACAAATAGATAGACAAATAAATAGATAGATTGATAGTCAAGCAGGGAGATAGATATTTAGTTAGATAGATTAATTGATGGATTGATTCATATATTGATAGATCTATACAAAAATAGATAGAAAAAAATAGATAGATAGATTTTCATATAGATAGATAGATAATTAGACAAATAAATAGATAGATAGATTAATTAATAAACATATAGATCGATAGATAGATAGATAGACTTATTGATATATAGAATAATAGACAGATAGTTAGATAAATAAGTAGATAGATAGATAGATAAATAGTTATATATATATATATAGTAAAAAAGATAGGTAGATAAATAGACAGATAAATAGATAAATAGATAGATATAAAGATAGATAGAAGATAGATAGATACACAAATAGTTAAACTAATAGATAGACACACACATATATAAATATATATATCAAAAGTTCAAAAGATAGACACACACACATAGATAGATAGATAGATAGATAGATAGACACATAGATAGATAGATAGAAAGATAGATAGATAGATTAATTGATTGATTAATTGACAAATTGAAAGAAAGGTTGATAGACATATTGCTTAACAAATACAAATACAAATACAAATTAATAGATATATAGATAAATTTATAGACATATAGATAGACAAGCAAATAGATAAAGAAATAGAACGATTCGATCGATATATAGATAGATTACATATAGATATAGTTAGATAGATATATTATTAGATATATAGATATATAGATATATATATATATATAATATAAATATATGTATATATATAGGATGATATACTAATTGATAAATAAATTGAAAGAAGATTGATAGACATTTTGATACGTATTTTGATAGATTGATCGATTAAAGATACAAAGATAGATATGTGGACAAATTCATTTACAGATTGATTAATAGATAGATAGATAGATAGATAGATAGATAGATATAATAAACAAATTAATAGATAGAATGATAGATAGATTGTTAGAAAGAATGATATTTTGTTTTATAGATAAATTGATAGAGATATTGATCGATAGATAAATAGATATATTGATAGAAAGATAGATAGACAAATAAGTAGTCAGATAGATAGATAGATAGATAGATAGATAGATAAATAGATTGATACACAGATAGATAGTCAGAAAGAAAGAAAGAAATATAGATAGATAAATAGATCGAAAGACATATAGATAGTCAAATTGATAGATAGTTAGATAATAAATAAATAGATAATTGTACAAAAAGATAGACAGATAGATAGAAAGATAGATAGAAAGATATATAAATAGAAAGACAAGTAGAGAGATGGATAGATAGAAAGATAGTTAGATTTATAGATAGTATGATATATAGATAGATAGAAATATTAATACATAGATTGATATAGAGATTGATTGTAGATTGAGAGAGATAGATAAACAAATATTTTGACAAATAGATAGACATACATACATACATACATATATATATATATATACAGAGAGATAGATAGAAAGATAGATAAAATATATATACATAAATAGATAGATTTATAGACAATATTATAGATAGATTGATAAATAGATTTATAGATAGATAATAGATTGTTGGATAGATAGATTGATTGATAGATTTTAATCTATCAATCAATCTAGATTGAGAGATAGGTCATTTAGAAATATAGATTGATAGATAAATAAACATATTGATAGATAGACATATAGACATAAAGATACATAAATAGATCAAAAGATACATAAATAGATAGTGAGATAGATAGATAGATATAAAAATAGATATACAACTAAATAAATAGATATATAGATAGATAAATAGATAGATAGATAAAAAATATATACATAGATAGATAGACAGATATATCGGGATATAGATAGATAGATAGATAGATTTTTTGATTAATTAATAGACAGATAGATAGCCAAATATTTAGATTGATAGATAGATTGATAGACAGATAATTAGATAGATAGATAGATAAGCAAATAGAAAGATAGAAAGATTGATAGAAAGAAAGTCAATTAAATAAATAGATAGATAGATATATAGAAAGTAAATTCGATAGATAAGTACATAGTCTGATAGATAGATAGATAGGCAGATAGATAGATAGATAGGCAAATAGATAGATAAACAAATAAATGTTTAGATATATAAATTGATAATAGACAGATAGATAGACATATTGATATAAAGATAGATAGATGGATAGAAAGAAAGATAGATAGTTGAAAGATAGATATATAGATAGACAGATAGATAGATAAATAGATTATAGATAGATAGATATACAAATAGATAAAAAAATAGATAGTCAAATAGATAGAAAAATATATAGACACATAGATAGACCTTTTTATATAGATAGATAGTCAAAAATATAGAATGTTTGCTAGAAAGATAGATAGGCATATTGAAAGATAGCTAGATATAATAATTAAATAGATAGATAGAAAGATAGATAAATACATATATATATATATATATAGACAAAAAGATAGCTTAATAGATATAAAAATATAAAGACAGATCGACAGACATCCATATGCACAGACAGACAAATAAATAGATAGATATATAGACATACAAATAGATAGATAGACACGCATATAGATAGACATAAATAAAGACGAATAAATAGATAGATAGATAGATTTATAGTCAGATTGATTAATTGATTGATAGATAAAAAAATAGATTAATTGAATAATTGATATACAGATTGAAAGAAAGATTGATAGATAGAATGATAAAACTATTCATAAATTGATAGATAGATAGATTTATAGATAGATAGATAGATAGATAAATAAATAGATAGATAGACAAATATATCAACATATTATAAGAAAAATATATAGACAAAAGATATAAAGATAGCTAAACAAATAAATTGATAGAAAAATAGATATTTAGAGAATCATATAGATAGACAGATATAAAGAGTGATAAATAGATAAATAGTTAGATAAACAGATAGATAGATAAATAGATAGAAATAAAAATAGATAGATAATAAGATAAATAGATAAATAGATAGACATATAGAAAGAAAGATATATAGATAGATAGATAGATAGATAGAATATTGATAGATAGATTGAGAGATAGATAGAAAGATAGAAAGATTGATGGACATATATATAGACAGATAGATAGATATATTAATGGATAGTATTTTAGAGAGATAGCTTGACAGATAGATAGACAGAGAGATAGATAGATATATAAGTATAAAGATATACCTATAAATAGATTGATAGATATATAGATAAAAAGATAGAAATATAGTTATATATATATAGCTAGACAGATAAATATATAGATATATTGATAAATAGATATTAAATCAGATAGATATATAAATAGATTGACAGATAGATAGATAGACAAATATACAGATAGATAACCAAATAGATATATAAATAGTTAAATAGATATATAAATAGATAGATAGATAGATACATAGATATATAGATAACTAGATATATAGATAGTTATACAGATAAAAAAATTAATAGATAAATAGATAGAATATTAGATAGATTAATAGAGAGAAAGATAAATAGATTGATAGATTGATAGCAAAATTTATATAAAAATTGATAGATTGATTAATAAATAGATCAATAGATAGATTGATTGATTGATAGCGAGATTGATAAATAGATCAATTTTAGATTTTTAGATAGATAGATAAATGATAGATAGAAAAAAAGGTAGAATGATATATAGATAAATAGATTGATATATTATTTTCCAGATAGATAGACCAAAAGATAGACATATATATATATATATATATATATATATATATATATATAGTCAGATATATAGATAGAAAGAAAAATAGATATATATACAGATAGAAGATAGATAAAGAGACAAATTGATAGACAGATAAATTGACAGATATATAGATCAAAAGATAGACAGATAGATAGAAATATAGATAGAAAGATAGATAAATATACAGATAGATAGATAGATAAATAGATAGATAGAGAAATATATAGGCAAATTAATAGATAGATAGATATATATTTAGATTGAAAGATAGATAGAAATATAGATACATAGATAGATATACAGATAGATTCATACATAGATAAACATATAGATAGACAGATAGATTTAAAGATAGATAGGTAGATAGATAGAAAGACCGATAGAAAGATTGATAGATAGATAAATTAATAAATAGATAGTTAGTTAGTTAGATAGATAATTAGATTGACAAATAGTTAGACAACTAGATAGAAAGGCATAAAGATAGACAAATAGAATGATAGATAGATAAATACATAGATAAAAAGATAGATAAATAAAACAGATTGATTGATTGATTGAAAGCAATACGAATAGTTAGATAGATAGATAGATAGATAGTGATGCAGAAATTCAAGACCAAATCATACTACCGCTTGGTCCAATCACTCGAAGTCATACTAAGGCCTTTCAAAAACAAGTCCAAATTATTATTGAAGCCTTAAACAAGGAAAAACAAGTTGGTGAATTTGAAAGAAAGACAAATACTTTACTTGGATCATCAACTTGACGCAGCATTGCAAACTTCACCAGAAATCGGATACAAATCCAAAAATTATGAAATTTTAACTAGGACAACTACATTAAGGAAGGTTTCCAATGCAACAAACCATGAAGGAGATAACAATTTTCCAAAAGGTGGTGCTAGCAGCAATGACTAATTAACTTTGAAAATTTACCAAAATTCGAATACCTGTCAGAATGCTTTGAAATTTGACATGGACAAACTACATCAAGTTATTTGTTCAACGCAAGAAACCGTGTTCAATTTGAGCCTTGGATTACGGAGATACATGTTTTCAAACAATGTTGTGCTGGCAAAAAAAAAATATTTCTTAGCTAGTTTGTTCCCTATATAAACCCCTTGTAATTCATTTTGTAAGGACACCCTTTGATGAAATATACAAACACTCTTTGAGTTTTCTTTATATTGTTTTGTGCTTGTGAGTGAATAACTCTCTTGTGTGGAACACTCCAAAAATCGGGTTTTTCGGGTTTAGTTCTCGGAAGGTTCGTTGCCTCTCAATCATTAGGTAAGTGATTGATTTGTATTACTTGTGAAGTCTTTGTAAGTTTAGTATTAGGGGGTCTATTGGTGTTCGTTTCCATTAGGTTCCTAATCGACTTCTTTGTATTTCTCAAATATTTACCATTATCCTTCATTTCATTCTTTTGAATCTTTAACCAATAATAAATTATTCTTCTTAAAGTTTTAGATTTATTTCTTTTATTTCATTTCATTCCGCTTGGATTTTTTAAGTCCATCTAGTTTATTGTCGATTTCGTATCAGATAGTCTAATAAATAGATAGATAAATAAATAGATAGATAGAAATCTAGATAGATAGATAAATATATAGATAGATAGATAGTCTAATAAATAGATAGATAAATAAATAGATAGATAGAAATCTAGATAGATAGATAAATAGATAGATAGATAGATATATAGATAGATAAATAGATAGATTGATAGAGAGATAAATAGATAGATTTAGCTAGGAAAATTTATCTAGGGATCATTCTCTAGCTAAATTGCGAGGTATTAGCTAGAGAATAATAAGGGATTTCTGATTTTGTATTGAAAAAAGATTTAGCGATGGAATTTCACTTTTGAAAATATTCCCTCACTATTTTATTTGTAACTTTCTGTGCAACAAAAAGTCGTAAATTTAGCGATATATTTACCGAGGTAATTTTCATAGCTAATTAGATCTAAAAATAATTCTTCGCTATTTTCCTAGCTAATTACATCCTTGATATAGCGATAGATTTAGTGATGGAATTTTCCTAGCTAATTACTTATTTGATATAGTGACAGATTTAGCAACATATTTTTCTAGCTAATTACAACTGGGATATAACGAAGGATTTAGCGAGGTAATTTCTCTAGTTAATTAGATCTTGAATATAGCGACAGATTTAGTGATGAAATTTTCCTAGCCAATTACATCCTTGATATAACAACATATTTCATGATGAAATTTCCCTAGCTAATTAGTTCAAGACAAAATTCATTCCTAAATAAATAGCTGAATTATATGCATTTAGTTGGGGATTTTTCCCTTGCTATTTGGGCTAGTGATATTTTCCATTGCTAATTTATAATAATTTAATATTTTTTAAAATTCTTTTTTTTAATATTTTATTTAATTTTTTATATTAAAGGTATTTCATGGTTTATAGATGAGGTATCCTTGAAACACACAATCTCCTCATATAATTATAAAAATATGATATTATAAATAAAAAATTTCATAAATATATATATACAAATAAAAATTTATAGTAGATAAGTCAAATTAATGTTTTTTTGATTATAAATTAATTAAAATATTATAAAAAATAGTTTTCTGAAATTTTTAATTATGATTTTTAAATATTTGTATTAAAAAAATAATATAATTTATTATTTATATATAAATATTTTGAAAATAATTTAATTAATAAATTAACATAAATAAAAATTACTACTGATAAAAAGCTAAAATAAACAATTATTTGATTAAATAAAAAAATTTATAAAATTATATGAATTAACGAATAAACAAGTAAATATTAATATTATTCCTATATTTATAAAATATTTTAATGATTATAGAAATCTTAAAAAAATAATGACTAAAATATTAAAAAATTTTGAATAAAAAAAAATTTCAAATTAAAAAAAAATCAAATTTTTTATAAAATTAAAAAGAAAATAAATTGAATTTTAAAATTAATACACAGATGTTTTAATAACATCAAAAAAAAATTGATTATTTAAAAAATAAATATCTAAGCATGGTTATTAAATGAATACTTCAAAGATTCAAATTTATAATTACTAAAAGATTCAAAATTTATGCATTTATAATTATTTCATATTATATTAATAAAAGATAAATTGAATTTTTAAACACATATAACCATAATATATATATATATAAGAAATACTTTATTATTATATTATATTATATTATTTATTTATGAAATAATATCATTTATGGTTAAATAAAAATCTATTTCATATTTTTTATTTAAATTATTTATTTTTTATAATTTTACTTTACTTTTATATTTTTGTATCTTTATTTTTTATATATTTGCTTCAAATGTTAGTTTTTATAGTTTCCGTGAAAAAATAATGCTAAGGCATTAAGCACTAAAAATTTGTTCTATCTTTCAATGATAATGAGAGGAGAAGCAAAATAGGACTACGAGAGCAACCTACAACAAATATTCTAACCAACATTGTATTTAATTTTTTCTAATAAACATTTGTTTTCTAATATTTATATAAATATTAAATCAGAAAAGCCTATATATGTTTTAAAATTAAATTATGGAAATTTAAAATTTATTAATAAAATTTAATAAAATAGAATTGATGAAAGTTATTATAAAAATAATCTTATATTAGTATTTTTGAGTAAATAGAAAATAATAAATTTTAAAATTTTGGGTTTGGGTCGGGCACTATAATTACAAAAATTTCCAAACATTATCGTATTTTTGATTATTGGCATAAAATATCTGAATGATGTTACAATATTTTTAAGTTAATGTTTTTTTAAAATTAATGATGCTGATTTCTAATCATTTGTTTCAATTTTTTGAAGTAGCTTCATGATTATAACCACAAAAAATTCAAAATGTTCAATTAAAAATTAAATATTTAATAATTTTATCAATATATTTATTTTTGAAAAACATAAATATAATTTAATCAATATACATTTAAATTAAAATTTATTGACAAACATAAATAAAATGATTAAATTTATTTGTTGGAGGAGACATGAGAGCTCATGATTTTGTGGCTATGAATATTTAGTGAGGGAAGGTTCAAGTTGACTCGGGGAGGCGAGGAGAAGAGGATGAGCACATCTCAGGTTTTTTGCTGCCCCAAGCTGCGGCAATAGCCGATCGGAAATTTTACGAGGACATTACAGATCATGTTTATATGGGCATAGTTTGGTTTTTATAGAATTTTTGTGATTTATTTTTTTTAATTTTCCACCAATTTTTTTTCTCTTTTCTTATATTTTCATATCATTATATCATTTTGACTCTACACCATTAATAAAACAATAAATGGTTAGAGTAAACTTTGTTTTTTTTTAGTGATTAATTTTTTAGAGTTTTATTGATTTCAAATACTAATTGTTTGCATATTGTTTTCTGCTTCTTTATCTTAAGAAAAATAATTATGCTTAATATTTTCTGCTTCTGTAACTTGGGAAAACACAAATCCTAATGTTTATGGGTTCTATTTTAGTTGTCTCTAAATATGATTATAATATAGAAAGATATCCAATTAAACAATAGTAATTGATAAGTTATTATACTTTTTTGGTAAGTTACTTGTGCCATAGAAGTGTGAGAAACAATCAAAGGTGTAAATATCATTAGTAGAGGCAGAATATTGGTCCAAGTTTGCATTTACATGTGAACTCACTTGGTTGAGATACTTGTTGAAGGATTGACAAGTTTCTCATCTGGAAGTAGCAAATTTATTTTGTGATGGTCACATAACCTTGCACATTGCTACCAACTTTGTTTTACATGAGCATAAGAAATATATTGAATTAGATTGTCACATAATCAATTAGAAAATCCAAATTGGAAAAGTCAAAACATCTTATATGTAACCATGAAAGCAAATCACAAATTTATTAAATAGAAAATTATAAGCCCTAGTGAATCACATGCACCTTAGCATGTTGGGAGTTATTGACAAACATATTTCAACATGAAGAGAAGTATTAAAGTAAAGAAAATATGCATTCAATTAGCATTCACATTTAATTAATATTCAAATTAGTTATAGGAGTGATTTGTAGATCAAACATTCAACTAGCATTTAGGCTAGAGTAATTTTAGGATTGTGACTTTTTCATGACTTTATGTATATCTAAAATAGCTTTTTTTGCACTTGTATACAATAGGTATCCTTATATAATTCAATCATTTAAATACATAATAGCTCTTTTCCATGATTACTAGTGTGGTTTGAACTTTTGTTGGTGATTATATTAAGCTTGTGTCCGATTTTATGACATTCATATTATGAACCAGAGATAAGTAGTATTAATGATTATCACAATATAAACTAGGATCAATAAACATGCAATAGAGTAGTTGATGTGAGTAGGTAAAATTTTTTATTATGTTAGAGCTCATAATTTTAAAAATTCATACTTATCCAATTATTTGCTAGGACAATAGATGAATCAAATTTTAATTTTCATACGATATTCTTGATTATATCATGATTTTGAATATTGAAGTTTTAAATTTATAAAAGTGCATCTTTGTTATCAAATTTTTTTAATCATTATTCTTCTAAAAAAATTGGTCCTTAATAGTCTATCATAATTTGAAAAAGCTAAATCATCTATGTTTGGTAGGTAGAAGAGAATGATTAGTAAAATTTTTCTTTATATGATGTTGCATTATTTTTCTTCCATGAAGCCTTATGTTTTTCCATATTATTCAGAAACTTTAAAATTTGTTCAATGATTTTTTTTTTGAAAATATTAGATTATATTTATAACTAATAATATTTAGAGCACATTTTTATAAAAATATTAGTTAAAATTTTTCATAATTCAATTAGGGTTAATGACACTGAAATTTGTTTGATATTATAAATATCATTGATATAAGTATTGGATATGTTGTATGTTTTAGATATTTATATTGGGAGGCACAATGTTTTTTCATAAAAATCTATAAATTTCGTGGAAATATATTATCAATATTTCTATTGTGTTTCGTTGTCACTAATGTTATTGATAAAATATAAATGTTTTTTTTGTGTTCTAAGATTTTTGATGCATGTTGATTGAAATTTGGAGAATACTCATCAATATTTTTCTTAGTGTTCACTCTTTGATACAATAAATTAAATATTATTGATAGATTTTTTATGAATTTAATGATATTTTAAGATTTATTTGAAAATATGTTATTTCATGTTTCGATAATTTTGAATGATTTTCACAATTTTTGATAATGATGTTTATCATCATTATTAGTTATTTCCTATACTATCCTATTAACATACTATTTGATAATGTTAATTAACATTCCATGATGCTTGCTTTTTTTATGATCATTATATTATATTTTAATAAAAATACATTTAGAATACTACTTTTATTTTTTCTAGGTATGCTTTTTTAAAACATGAAAAGACATCTAAAATATATCAAATTATATTCCATGTAGAATATATCAAAATTATGTGGCAGACTATTGACATTTTAATTTTTCTCAATCATAATTTTTTTAATTATCAAATTATGCCATATCATTTTTTTTAACAATTTGATTTATGAGATGCATATCTTGAAATACGTAGCATGAAATTGAATTGCTTCAAATGTTTTGATATTTAAATATATTTTAATATCAATAATTTTTATAACTTATTTACAACATATATATAATATACATTTTTATATATTAATATATAAAAATGTATTTTACTATATCTATATCTATACATAACTATATGTATAAATATATAAATGTAAATGAAAAAAATATATACCTACATGTATAAATATAAGTTTAACTAAATGTGTAACTAAATCTATAACCACATGTAACTATATTTATAATTACATGTATTAAAATATACAATATTATGTTTAACTATATGTGTATAACTATATATAAATATTTGTATAAATATATAAAACTCGATATAATTTAATATAACTATATTTGTAACTATGTATACATATTTGTTAATCTATATTTTTGTAAATATATTTAATATAATAATTTTTATTTATTATTTACAACATATATTTAATATACATTTTTATATATTAATATATAAAAATGTATTTTACTATATCTATGCCTATACATAACTATATGTATAAAAATATAAAATTAAATGAAACAATATATATACCTACATGTATAAATATAAGTTTAACTAAATGTGTAACTATATGTATAACATGTAACCAGTTTTATAATTACATGTATAACAACATAGAATATTATGTTTAACTATATGTGTATAACTATATATAAATATTTTTATAACTATAAGTTGAGCATATAAGATTAATAGACTTCTATAAATGACAGATAGCTATATGTTGTATTACAGATAGAATGCTTATCAATTATAAAACTTATAGTTTTTAAATATAAGTTTTAAAAAAGTATAATTATTCCAAGTCACATCCAAGATCTATCTACATATGTTGATAAGCTCAATAAATAGATAGACATATAGATTCAATATTTGTGTTAAATAGATATTAATGATTTATATGTTTGGGTATTTCATATATTGATATCTAGTTAGGTTTATGAAAGATATATAGAGATATTCCAATAGATAGTAAGTATATATATCTATCTAAATAATTATTTATCTATATGTCTAGACAACTGAATACATGTATAATATATAGTGATATATAGATAGTTGTTATGTATAACCACTATCTATATATCTATATAAATAGATATATAGATAGACTTAAGCACCAATCTATTTGATTTTTTTTAGTAAATTGATATATATTTTATATATATGCTCTAAATGACTATCTTGATAGATAGATACATATAAACTATTTATCTATAATGCTATGAATGCAACTGAAATTACTGACAAGCTAGGACTTCACTCTCTTCGCTAATGCCATTGGTACATTCAAAGCACCTGTGCTACCTCTGGCGATGGCCTCTACGAGGGTCTTGATTGGCTTTCCACTTACATTGCAAGCAAGTCATAAATAATTTTAGCAGGATGAGAAAAACTTTGTTGACATATCTGGATGTAGATCTAATCTTTGCCTACTTTGTATGAGTTTTATTCTGTATGTGGATGAAATCATCTAGTTCTAGGGGGATTCAAATTATATTTATATTTATATATTACATGCCTGAAATACAAGCCTCATTTACTTTGCACTGATCTATTGTAAGTCGAGCTTGTTTGTTTTCTGTTTTGTGTCTTTTTGCCATTGGATCCCAAAGGTATAAGAACATATAACTATAAATAATTGTCTTTGACTATATGTATAACTATAAAATATTATACATTACTAAAATTTAAAAATATAATTAACAACATATATTTAATATACATTTTTATATATTTGTATATAAAAATATATTTTACCATATATATACCTATAGATAACTATATGTAGACATATATAAAATTATTTGAAAAAATATATATAGCTACATGTATAAATATAAGTATAACTATTTGTGTAACTATATGTATAACCACATATAACTATATGTATAATTACATGTGTAACAACATACAACATTATTTTTAACTATGTGTATAATTATATATAAATATTTGTATAACTATATATAAATATTTATATAGATATATAACACTATATAATTAAATACAACTATATTTGTAACTATGTATACATATATGTAAATTTATATATTTATTTATAACTTTATATATTTATGTATAACTATATAAAAATATTTATAGCTATATATACTATATGTATAATAACATATAACTATAAATAATTATATCTTATTATATGTATTACTATAAAAGCTTTATACATAAATTAATTTAAATATATAATTTACAACTAATATTTAATATACATTTGTATATATTAGTATATAAAAATGTATTTTATTATATCTATACCGATACATTACTATATGTATAATTATATAAAATTATGAGAATAAATATATATACCTACAAGTATAAATATAAGTATAACTATATGCGTAACTATATGTATAACCACATGTAACTATATTTATAATTACATGTATAACAACATACAATATTATGTTTAACTATATGTGTATAAATATATATAAATATTTGTATAACTATATAACACTCTATATAGTTAAATATAACTATATTTGTAACTATCTATACATATATGTAAATATGTATATTTATTTATAACTTTGTATACATTTATGTATAACTACTTATAATTACTTTGAGCTATGGATCATTACAAAACAGCCTTAGAAATCAGGTATGATTTGGATGATAGCTATCATACACTACTTTCTTTTTCCTTATAAAACTAATGAATGCTAATAAAATATTCATGTAATTTGAAACTTGTGATCATATCGCAATGTGCCTATAATAATGAGAGTAATATAAGCTCCAATTTGTTTGACAATTTACATCCTTAGTTCATTGGGTACACTCAGGGAAAGCTACATGAGTTGGTAATGAAATCATACAAATATCATGAGATTGCTGCTACTGAAAATAAGGTATTGGAGCTAAGGATCAATGCAAACCTATCTCAAAAATCAAGTATGATTCTTATGATAGCCATCACATACTGCTTTCTTTTTTCCTTATTAAACTAATGAATAGTGAAAAAATGTTCATAAAATTCGAAACTTGTAATCATATTAGGTTCACTATTATGTTTCTTTTATGGCTGAATTATGAACTTCTCTAGACTATTATGCATTTCTATTTAATATTACTTATCATCTAGTTTGTGCTTTGCTTATTCACTTGATATCTACATGAAAACATCCATTGAGTAGCCACGTAATTTTACACGTGGAACTTCATTTAGTATATATGTACATGTACGCTGTAGTGTATATTTACATATATTATATGTACAAATACATATATACTGGTATATATGTATAAGTATTTACTAGTAAATATGTCCATACTTGTACAAATATACAAAGCAGTGTAAATGAACATACATGTACATATATACTATAGTGTATATGTATGCATGTATATATGCACATATACACTGTAGTGTGTGTGTACATTTACTGAGTATCTATGTACATATAAATACTTGTACATATATACCAGTATATATGTACATATACATATATACCAGTGTATACATATATATGGCTATATATGTATAAGTACATATATAACAGTGTATATATACATATATACTACAGTATATATGTACAAATATTTTACAGTTTTATATATTTATGACAAAGTTTTGCAAAATCATGACATAAAGTTTTTTGTGAAGTAGAATTTAGCATGGTTTGCATTAAATTAAAATTTTACAAGGTTTGTAGTAATCTAAAACTCTTCATAAGTTATAGCTGCTACTAAACTATATGTGTATACCTATATATAAATATTTGTATAACTATATAAAACTCTATATAATTAATTATAATTATATTTGTAATTATGTATACATATATGTATATATATATATATATGTAAATATATATATTTGTTTATAACATTGTATATATTTATGTATAACTACATATTGCTTCTTGTATGAATATATCTATATATAACTATATGTTTAACTATATATAACATATTTATAACTATATACTATATGTATAATAACATATAAATATAAATATTTGTATCTTACTATATGTATAACGATAAAAACTTTTTACATTTAGATTAGGGATTAATCAGATATAAGAATAAAAAAGTAAAATTTATGATTAATAAAAAAATTTATTTAAATATTAAGAAATTAAGTATTTTTTGTTTAATGAAATTATGATTATGAAGTATCTGAAGATGATATCTTTTTAATTCAAATAAGTTAAAGGTAAGTAATAGGTTGGTTTGTCAAATATGAGTCTTTATTACCTTTTAAAATACTTTGACATCAATTATTGTTCTACTTCTTTTAGAGGATATGAAGAATCTAGATGCATTGAGTTTGTAAAAATTATATAAAATTTTTTCATGATATCTAAAATGTCTCGTGATTTGCTGATCTTTACTATGTTTAGTGTATATTAAAATCTATCGTGTTTATGATTGTGAATATTATTTTATATAGGAAAATCAAATTACAATCAATATTATTGAAAATTTGTTATGATGGATAGATTAAGATAATACACAGATGAGCCTTCAAAATCAAATTCATACATTACAACAAAATACATATGATGATGTATATGATAAAATTTAAAGTTGTACAAATCATAACACTTAGATTGAAAAAGATTTTATAATTTTTATCATTTTATGACTTAATGATTTGTAATATTGTTTATGTTTTAGTTTTATTTTGAAAGATAATGTTACCATATTTTATTTTAATAAGTATTAATTATAATTTTAAATTAAATATTTTTTTTATTCATAATTTTAAATTTTTTATATACTAGGTATGTATGTATATATTTTGTATTTACATTATGTATACATGTATCTACACAATAATTTCTATCTATATACAATGTGTATATGTATATATTCAATATGAGTGTATATACACATTGTATGTACATTCTATATACATTATGTATATATTTTGTATATTGTAATACACAATAATTATATTATGTGTATATATAGATACACATAACAATTAACACATCTATGTTATGTAAATATATTGATATAATGCTGCCATCATGCTCAACACTTGCCGCCTGCACACACTATCCAGGGGACATGGCCCAAGTCCAAGGTCCAAAGCCTGGGCACTTGTGAAGTGGACAAGGTACCATGCACAGGCCCTTACGAGGGCATGCCTGGCTTTCTTTCAATCTATCAATCTAACTAACTAACTATCTGTTTATCTAACTATTTGTCTATTTATCTATATGTCTATCTGTCTATTTATTTATCTATCAATCTATCTATTTGTTTATCTATCTATCTGTCTGTCTATATAAATATGTATCTATCTATTTCTCTATCTGAGTATCTATCTATTTGTCTATCTATCTATCTATCTGTCTGTCTATTTATCTATCTTTCTATCTGTCTACTGTCTATCAATCTATCTGTTTATCTTATTATCTCTTTATATTTTCTTGACTATTTATCATTTAGTTCTTTGTTGTCTATCTGCCGTTTTGCCTGATAATCTATATGCTTGACTGCCTGTGTTCCTGACTATTTGTCTACCTGACTTTTTGTATACCCGACTATCTATCTGCCTATCTATCTATTTGTTTGTCAACATTTCTGTCTGTTATTCTATTTGTCTGTCTGTAGAGGTGTCAACAAGGCCGGGCCAGACCGGCCTGGCACGAGGCACTGCACTGTTTGGCTGTGCTTGGGCCGGCCCGGCACGGGAAAATCCCCTGCCTAGGCCCGTGCCGTGCTCAGGTAAGGCACGAGCCGTGTAGTGCCGTGCCTGATCCGACATGGTTCGGTGCTCGTGGCATGGCACATCAGCACGGGCTCATCCCGTGTCCCCCTTTCTTCGCCCCTCCCACAAAAAAGACCGCGGGTCGGGTCTGATCGGACACGACCCGCTGTCCCCCGAGGCCCGAGACGACCCAATTCCCCCCCCCCCCCCCCCCCCCCCGCCATTGGGAAAAAAAAATTTTCAAAAATTTTAAATTTCAGCCGTTGGATCTCGCCTCCAACGGCTAGAGGACAGAATCCAACGGCCCTCATGATTTTGCCCCCTAAAAAATTCAAAAAAATTCAAAAAAATGATTTTTTTTTAAAATATTTTCTTTAATCTATAAATTCCACCCCCCCCCCCCCCTCAATAATATTTATGTTTTTCATAAACATTTTTTATCTCAAATCTCTCATTTCCTCTCTCAAAAATCTTGCTCCTTTTTCTCGGGATTCGGGATTTCGGCACTTGAGTTTTGAATTTTGAGCTTGACTGTGGTGCACCGTGCATGTGACCGACCTCACTGCTTTTACCGGGTAATTTATTTTAAGTTTTTTTTTATTTTTTCTCTCTCTCTCTAGTTTCTCTCTCTAAACCAAAAATAGAAAATATTAAAATCAGTCATCTAGTCTCTAAATAACTATTTAGATTAATAAAAATCCTAAAAAATGACAAATACTAATGAAACATATTTAAATTTAGAAAATAAAAATATTACACAGAGATTTGATGCTGCTGAAACTTTGGTTTCTCCAGTCGTCTCAACCCAAACTTCTAAAAAACAAAAAACTAGGAGGATTTCTATAGTTTGGACTCATTTTAATATAATAAAACAAAAAAATATTAGTGGTGAGGAAGAAGAAATGGCACAGTGCAAATATTGTATGAGACTTTTTAGATGTAAGAGTTCGTTTAGGACTGTGCACCTTAAGAGGAATGTCGAATTATGCACCAAAAAACATGGTCCATTAGATCCTAGGCAAACCCTACTTGGCCCTACATTTTTTTAGACTGGATCGAGTACAGTCTCAAAGTTTGCTCCCTTCATATACTCCAACGAGTTGGGTAGGGACGGCATGGCCAGACTTATCACATTGATGGGTCTTCTGATCAGATTTTCGGAAGATCCAAGGGTATTGCACATCATGCAGACATATTTTCAGCCTGCTTATCATAGGATTCATAGGTCCACATCTAGGAATGACGTACTAAAAATATATAAGTTAGAAAAACAAAAAATAATTAATGAATTTATGGCATATAGTGGAGTGGTGTCCGTGACGTCTGATATCTAGACAAGTCATGATGAATCATCTTATGCATGTCTCACCAACCACTATGTAGATTATAACTGGACTATAAATAAAAAAATTTTAGGATTCTCTGAGATTCTTCATCCTCATGATGGCCCGGCCATTTTTGAGTGTATGATGAAAATCTTTAAGGAATAAAAAATTCAAAATAAAAGTTTTAGTGTCATATTTGATAACGCATCTAATAATAGAGTAGCGATTAACATGTTTGTTAGGAATATTAGAGACACACCATTAGGAGAGATTTTTCATGTCAGATGTATGTGTCACGTGATTAACCTGATTGTTCAAGCGAGTATGAAGGAGTGTTCCCCTGCATTGGATAATATACGTAATGCACTAAAATCTATTCGTACTCCTCACAGACAACAAGAGTTAGGTAGCCTCTGTTTGTCCACGAATCTTAAGAAGAAGAAATTCCAAAAGGATGTGAAACATCGTTGGAATTACACGTACCTGATGTTGGAATCATGTGTTGGATACGAATACGTGATATCCGACTACGTCAATAGTAAGAGTGACGAACTTATTATTGACGACACTGATTGGGTTTCAGGAATTTCATAAATGAAATTCTTGAAGATTTTTTATGACATGACGAACATGTGTTTGTCGGTTTATACTCCCACGACTTGCATTGCACTCCGGTGCATATGCAACATTAGTAGCATGTTTACGAAGTATTGAGCTGACCCGACACTTAGCCATATGGTTGTAGAGATGGAAACCAAGTACTTAAAGTACTGGTCCACTGTTCCATCTTTTTATTGCCTCTCTGCATGCATGGACCCTAAGGTTAAGGTGGAAGGGGTAGAAAACACCCTAACTTACATTTCCTCATGCATGAACCTAGAAGAGCCACCTGAAGGGTTCATTAACGAGAAGTTGACTGACCTGTTCCATACTACGATACTAGGTATGGTGGTGGTGGTAGTGAGATTTTGATTACGAACATTGATAGATTGTTCGGAGTTGACAATTTTTCCATTCAGCTAGCGAGGGGAAAACGTAGGGGTAGACCATCACATAGGTGCGAGCTTTCTCAGTACATAGATACAAATTACTGCTCAATCCTATCACATTCGGATACTAAGAATCTTGATATTTTACAGTGGTGGAAATCATGAGTTCACCTTTCCCGTGCTATCTAGGATGACACGGGATCTATTGACTCATCCGGTGTTGAGCATAACATTAGAGTCTACTTTTTCTATTGCAGTGAACGTGATTTTGGATTAGAGATCGAGATTACGTCCAGATATTGTTGATGCCTTGGTTTGTTTGAAGGATTGACAGGATTCGAGATTTATGATCAATAAATTTAAAGATAGTTTATGTTGTTTATTAATACAATAATTGTATCTTTTCTCTCTCTAAAAATAAATAGAGAAATGATACAATAATACAACATAGATTTGTAACATATGGATATAAACTTAGTTAGATATACAGATAGATAGATAGATATATACATTTTTTTATTCATATACATTTTTTTAATATATACATTTTTTTTATTAATATATATTTTATATTAAAAATATTTATAATTATTTATGTATGTTCATTTATTACTTCAAATATTTTTAAAAATATTTATAATTATAGAATTAATTATTTAATGTATATATTCATAAGTATATTTATATATCATAATTAAATAATTTAAATAATGTTTTGTATTATTTTTTAAAATTTTCTAAAAATAAAAATATTTATCTTAGTCTTTATTAATATAAATTTTTATTCGTATTTAGATATTTTTTTAATTATTTAATTATAATATCGTATTTTTATAATTATATAAGGAGAAGGTGTCTTTCAAAGACTCCTTATCTAAAGACCATGATAGACCTTACATATATAAAATTTTAAAAAATATTAAAATAAATAATAAATAAAGAAAATAATTCACTATAGATTAAAGACAAAAATTAATCGCAAGCTAAATAGCTTGGGAAGAATGCCTAGCTAAATGGAAATATTTTGTGATAATTATAATTTAAGGACTAATCACTTACTATTAATATATAATTATACAAAAAATTTCCACATAACTATTTAGCGAGGGATTTTTTCTAAAGCTAATTAGGTAGAAAAAATACATCTCTAACATTGTTGCTAAATTTGGTGCCAATCTTTGAGCCAAAATTTATTACATTATTAGCAAGGGACAAGTTTCCATCAAAAATATGCATCTCTAATCAGTCACAAATCTATCACAAATTTTTCATTTAATCTAAAATCATACATCTCTTGCTATACCCTAACTAATACCTCACAATTTGTTACGGATTATTTTTCTAGATAAATTTTTGTAGCTAAACACATAATTTTTATAGTGTCTATCTATCAATCTATCTATTTATATATCTATATGTATATCTATTTGTTTATCAATTAATCTATCAAAATATATATCTATTTGTCTAGCTAACTATCTATCTTTCTAAATTTCTATATATCTATTAGTCTGTCTATATATCTATCTTTATATGTATCTATCTATCTATCAGTCTTTTAGTCTATATATCTGTCTATCTTTCTATCTATCTATATATCTGTCTATCTTTCTATCTATCTATATATCAATAAATCATTCAATCAATCCATCTGTTTATCTATCAATCTTCTGTCTGTCTATCTATCTGTCTACTTGTCTGTCTATTCATCTGTCTATCTATCTATATATCTATATATCATCTGTATGTCTATCTATCTATCTATCTATATCTATCTATCTATATATATCTATATATCTATCTATATATCTATCTATATATCTATCTATATGTCTATCTATCTATCTATCTATCTTTCAATATGTCTATCTATGTGCTTATATATGTGTCTATCTATTTCACTAACTATGTATCGTTCTATTTATCTATCAATATATCTATCTTTCTATATATCTATTAATCTATAGGTCAATCTATCAGGTTATCGATATGTGTATCTATCTATCTATTTATTTGTCTATCTATCTGTATATCTATATGTATATTTGTCTATCTATCTAACTAGTAATCAATAAATCAATAAATCGGTCTATCTATTGATCTATAAATCTATATGTCTATCTATTTATCAATATATCTATCTATATGTTAATATATCTATATATTTATTTATCTATCAATCTGTCTATCAATCATTCTATCTATAAGTCTCTCAATTTATCAATCAATGTGTTTATCAATCAATCTAGAAATCTTTGTATGTTTATGTCTATCAATCTATTTTTCTAACTGTCTATCTATATTTCTATCAATCAATCTATCAATCTATCTATCGATGTATTTGTGTATCTATCTATGTATGTATCCTATCTATCTATCTATTTATCTATCTATTTATCTATCTATATATGTGTCAATGTATGTGTCTGTCTATCTGTTTATCTATCTATCTATTAATCTATCTATCTATCTACATGCCTACTTATCTATCTATTAATGTATCTATATATCTATATCTGTCTATCTATCTATTTATGTATCTATATATCTATATATCTATCTATGTATCTATCTAAATATCAATCTGTCTATCTTTCTATTTATTTATTTGCCTATCTGTCTATTTATCTTTCAATCTATAAATCTATCTATCTATATATCTATTTGTATATATATATGTCTATATATCTATCTATATTTTTATCTATATGTATTTCTATAAATCTTTCTATCTATAGTTTTATATATCTATCTAACTTTATGACTATTTGTCTATATATAAATCTATCTATCAATCAATCAATCAATCTACTTATTTATTTATTTGTCTGTCTATCTAATAATAAATCTATCTATCTCTATGTCTGACTATCTATCTATCTTTCTTTCTATATATTGGTCTATTTATTTATCTATCTATCTATTTTTCTGTCAAACATTCTACCTGTTAATCAGTTAGTCGATCTATCTATCTATCAACTTGTTTTTTTTATTTGTCTATCTATCTAATAATAAATCTATCTATCTCTATGTCTAACTATCTATCTATCTATCTTTCTATAAATTAGTCTATCTATTTGTCTATCTATCTATTTTTCTGTCAAACATTCTACTTGTTAATCAGTTAGTCAATCTATTTATATGTCTATCTATTTGAATATATACCAATATATCTTACAATCTATCTATCTATCTATAAATTTATGTATCTAACTATATATCTATTTATCTATCTATCTATCTTTGTGTATATCTTTCTATCTATATATTTTTTTATCTATCTATCTATCTATCTATCTATCTATTTGTCTATGAATATGTATATCTATCAGTCTATTTATATGACATTCTATCTATCTATCTATCGATGTATCTAACTATCTATTGAACTATCTATCTATCTGTATGTCTGTATATCTAACTATCTATCTACCTACCTACCTCCCTATCTATCTGTCTATCTATATATATATATATCTGACTATATGTCTATCTTTATATTAGTGTATATATATTTGTCTCTCTAACTAACTATCTATCTTTGTATCTATCTATTTGGCTTTCTATTTGTCTATCTATCTATCTATTAATATATCTATCTTTCTATCAATCTAATAATCTATCTACCTATTTATCTATCTATTTATCAGTCAATCTATCTATCAATCTTTATATCAATTTATATTTTGATATTTCGATCATTCTTTCTATCAATATGTCTCTATATCTATCAATATATTTATCTGTCTTTTCTATCTATCTATCTATTTGTTTATATTTTAGTCTATCAATCAATTTATCTATCTATCAATGTCTATCTATTTGTCTATTCAATTATCAATCAATCTATCTAATAATATATTTATCTATATGCCTAATAATATGACGATCTATTTGTTAATCTATTTTTCCATATATCTATTTATATATCAATCTATTTTTCTTTCAATTAATCTATCTATTTTATCTATTTGTCTATCAATCTGTCTATCAATTTATTTATCAATCTATCTATGAATCT